>JARBEQ010242563.1:0-11845 GCA_030265355.1 Tritonia tetraquetra | reverse complement strand
TTGTTTGAAGTCGTATGGCGGGCGCTGAAATGACCTTTCTGTGTCGATAGAGCCCTAAAACAGCAACAAACAAACAAATCCTTTACTTTACAAATTTACAGGTGAAAAGGGCGTAAAACTTCAAAGTTTAGAACCGTACAGGTGTGGCTTGACAAAGAGTCTGGACTTGAGTCGTGGTGTGAGAGTAGTAGCTTTATTTAGACCAAAGCATTGGACACCAAATGAATTAATTCTATTATGTCTTAAACCTTGGAGTTTCTGTTCAGTTGATTTATTTGTTCTCCCATGTTTCTGAGCCATATAAAAGGACAGACTTAACATTGGAGTTGAAAATCCTTAATTTCGTCCTCTCTTGGATGGCCCTGCTTGCCTAAATGTGATTTAGTTCAAGGAAGGCTTGTCATGGTTTTGGGATATGTGATTAGCTACCAGTACTTTATTTATGAGCTTCTTTAAAATTAAAACATCTACAAAATATATTTTTAACAAACAAATGTTCAGATTTTAACAAAGTGATGATAGCAGATAGCAACTTTTATAATGGAAACTGTTGAATTGTTTTGGGATTTTTTTTCATGTTTAATACACCATTTGAAAAGAATATCAGAATTCTTTGATTTTTTAATAATTTAATTTTATATGTTTAGATTGTGAATGTGGTGACATCATGGCTGTGGGATTTTGGCATTTTATCTTCTTGGAGCATTCTATTTTTGTGGTGCAAGCGACTATTATATAAATATCTTATGAAACGTATCAGATGTAAACAGTACAGAAGTTCCAAATGACCCCACTTAACCCTTAACATGCCAAATTCACCTAGTCCGTTACCATTGCCACGTTCTAAGCCATATGTTAATTGTACTTGTCTTTCTTTCTCTATCAATAACCTTTTTAGTACCTTTCGGTGTAAGGTTCGATGCACGAGTCGTCACCATGTACTCAATCCTTGAGTCAAGCATAATATGCCTATTTGTTTGAATCAATTTGGAGTAGGAGTTAAAATGTGGAGCTGCTACCTCAGGGCCCCTTACCGGGCCCTGTGACCTCTTGGTCTGGATCTTCATTTGAGGCCTTCCCAATAATGGTTGTACCTTTTGGTATAGCCCTCAAAGTCATTAGACCACTCAAGCCTCTCCACCACAACAAGGTGGGTCACAAAGGAGAGGAATTGTACTTGTATGAATATTAATTCATGAGTTATCTCCCTTTGCCCATTTTACAGCTGAATGGCTATTTTGGGTGTGAAATTTTGAATTCTAAGTGGGATTTAGATCATTTTCTTAAATTGTGGAACCGAAGGTTGGCTTGCCAGTTGCCACAAATAATATCTGACTGTACTCTAAATAAACACATTTATTGTGGCAGTGATATGACAGCTGCAGCTTCCCATCAAATCCTGCTACTGTTATTATAAGTTGTACAAGGCTGTGAATTCCCACTCATTTTACATTTAAAAATGAGATGTACAACACCAGGTCAATATGACTGGGGTCGTCCACAGCACGTTAAGGGTTTAAAAATTACAGGTACAACAACACTAGGTCAGTACGACTGGGGTCGTCCACAGCACGTTAAGGGTTCAAAAATTACAGGTACAACACTAGGTCAGTACGACTGGGGTCATCCTCAGCATGTTAAGGGTTAAAAAATGATGTACAATAATATCGAAGAATACGAGCTATTCATCTAGTACCTCTCATTTTCTTTCTTTCTTATCCAGTTCCCTGTTACCATTACATTGCTCTGTGAGGCAGATTTACTCTGGATCAAGATATTAGGCCATGCAGGTGATCAGCACACCCACTGTGACTTTTTTGTGGTAGGAATTAATTTTGCCTGGACAGCGGCCTTTCAGCCTACTCTTCTCGATTTCCAACCGCCCTTACGTTGCTGGCCTATTTTCGCCTTACGTAGTTCCCATTGCTAAGACTTTTTTGGGTTTCCAAGGAAAATGACTGGTTTTTGGGGAAAAATCATAACTCTGTAACCAATGTTGATAGAGGGACTAAACTTTCATGATAGTCAAATATATACCTAAACTAAATATTAATATAGTCAAATATGCAAATTAGGTCACATGACTTTGGCAGCCATCTTGGATATCTCATTAAATGCATTAATTACCTATAACTGATGTTCCTTCGTATTTTGCAGAATAAAAACTTGTTTTCAATTATTTTTTTGCTATCATAATGCCAAATAAAGTTGAAAATAAACATACAGAAGAAGATTTTTTGGGAGAGAATGTGAGTGTTTATTAGCTTTGAAAACAACATTGGTGAGAGTAATGACGGACTTCTCGTGTTTTAGTTTCAAAGGAACAAGAGAAATTCTTGGCCTTTTGCCACATATTCCTCGTTGTTATTTTAAAAAAGGAAGAAAAGAATTAATGATTTGGTAACGGTCCCTAGAAAAAACCCTTGAATAGGATGTTTTTATTCAAATAATACAATGACTGCCAGTGATCCACCTCTGCTGCCTTCTTACACATACCCATGCCAATTTGGACCCCAATTAGAGCATCAATGTCACTATTATCAACTTCTTTCCAGAGTTTTTTCCATGAATGAGGAGATAATTCAACTCCCCTTGCAACATCTGCTGAGCGTATCTGTTGTTTTCATTTCGAATCAATTCAATGGTCACATCAGGAAGCCGTAATCTAAAAAAAATCTGCAGGTTCATTGGAGTCTAGTTCTAAAACATCCCTACTAACACCTGCCGAGTTCCTGTCAACTGGTAATAACCATTCTTGTGGGTCTTCAGTCTGTGTTTCATTTTAATTTATTACTTGCCACACCCACTCATGACACGCCCCCTTCTGCTACCCCTCATGTTATCGCCACTCGACGATGGGTGCATTGCGACATTACTGTGATTGTCAGAAGGAACATCGGAATCCGAAGATTCCGGCATTGAAATTTTCTTCCACAGAATCAGTCCTATAAACATGATTGTCATCGTTGGTATTCATCGCTGATGTAAACAAATGAAGAAAATCAATAAATAAAGTAAACATTTGCAGTCTAGATCCATGAAAAAAATTGTGAAGCTAGATATGACTGCTGCGTCAAGGGAAACTACTCGTAAATTACAATGACACCTGTGAGCTAAACATTCGCCTTTTAATTCGGTATTAAGATGGCGAATTCAGCAATGGCGATGACAAACGGAAATTTCACCAATTGGCGAATTCAGCAACGTAAGGCTTAACTTGCACACAGCTGCACAAAAATTTATCATCCGTCTCCAATAGGACTAGGTTCTTGATCCCACCTACCCTCACAAGATCAGTGGAGTGACAAATAGGTTTAAACCGAGTTTTGTGAAGAAAAACAACAGCCGTCGCCACTGGGATTTGAACCTGGTACCTTTCGTTTCAAAGGCCCTATCATACCTCTGAGCCACCGGGACCCCCACCTCTCATTTATGAGCATAAAACACACCCAAAAAAGAGTGGGAGATCACAGTCCCACTCTGTCACTGCTTTTCCCGCTTATGGAAAGTAAAGACAACACAGATAGTTTTTTATCTTTAAATTTATTTACAACATTGTATGTATATACAGGATATACTGATTGTTTTTCTTTCTAAAACACTACCACTGCAAAGAGGCTCCTATCCTTACACATTATTCTGTGATTTTAGTTTGAAGATGGTGATAAAGACTTGTTAATTGTGAAATTAAAAAATTTCAAAATGCACACATAATATTTGCATGAGCAAAATAAAAGATGAAGGTTTAAGTGGATGCCAAATGCAAATATCCTCATGACTCTAATAATATCTATTAATATTAATTTCATTTTAACATAAATTCAAATATGAGATACAAAGTCTGATGAAATAAGAAGCAAATACATTTTCTATTACATTGTTGTAGTCACAAGTTGACGTGTGAAAATGTGTAAAATGCTTACGAATCTAGATGAGTGACTTCCCTTTAAATCAGTGCTTATTTGATTTTTAAAAAATCGGACGAGTGTGACACCTGCTACGATTTGAAACAAAAATATGTCATGTCCCTTTCCCTGAGACTTGGGACTGGTTGCGCTGGGTTGATTGTGAGGGAGAAAGGGTTACAGAAATTATAGAGGAACAGGATAATGCACAAACATTAATATTAATCTGTTGTCAATTCTATGGTCGTTTAATTATAACAGTCAAAAGCGGCGTGTAATCCAGGACAGTTATTTATAGTAGGTAGCTAATTCAATCATTGGCAGTCATGTCGGATGACAATCTAGTGTTTTGTCGTAATCCTGTGTTGGATGAAAATTAGTATTCTCCTTGGGATTGATGATAAGGGGTCACAGCTTTGTGTACGAAATTAAAATGTTTTCAGACAGAAATACGTTAATTTTAGTTCTGAACAATCTTTGTCGACATGTTCCCCACTTGTTGAAGTGAGAATGAGTGAGTTACATGAAATCAATTCAGTGTCTCAAGACAAATGATTTAAGCAGAAATGGCAATCTGCATGAATGCGATTAAGAAGACTGCCCTATTACGATTTAACATTTATCATTTTCCGATCGTGCCATCATCACATTTACATACTTGGCGGTAATTGACCCACAAGATTATCTGATACACTTTAGATAAACCTCTCAAATGCACAAGGAAAAAATATACATACAGTACTAATACTAATAAGCTTTTGATTCGACCAACTTGCTGCGCTGTAGTAATGCCAGGAAAACATGTGACACAATATCATACCAGGTATCTCGACAAAACAAATCAGAGAAATTTCAAACATTTCAAAAATCAAAAGAAATATGATGATCTATATCATAATATTATATCAACAAAATAAAAACAGTCAACTTATATTTATAAATCATGAGTATCTCTTTTAAAAATCATCAGTTGTGATGCAACAGTTTCAAATGTAGACAACAAACCCAAATCAACTTTTATTCAATACTATGGAATCCGCTTCAAGCCAACACCTTTGGGACCAACAACGAAAATGTTGATTTACGTGAGGTTGACAACCGTAACCCGAACAATTTTTTCTATATTATAATGGTGGGCCTTTTAAGCATACAAAGTACTTAAAGAGAACTGTGGTACCAATGTTTGACACCGTCCCGATTAAAACACCGGACCAATGTGAATGTGAGGAGTTGACTGGGAACCTAATCTACTTCAGGCAAGTTGATTTTACACCGATTCCATTGTATTGTGAGGGTATATATTGGTGTAGTGCAACATGAATTATCAATGTATGTGAGATAATTTTTTTTTATTCAAACAGTAACAAACTATAGGGGTACTAATTTAATTTGGTGTTTTTTTTTTTCTTTGTTTTTGGTTTTTTTTCAATTATTTTTTTTTCTTTTACTTTCTTTAACTTTTTTTTTGTTCACTTTCTTTAAAAAAAATATATATGGCTTAAGTTCTGGATACATTTCATTCAAGCACGACTTCATACATTATCAAAGATTATAAATGATGGTAACATCAAAGACAAGTCTTCTCTAACATAAAAACGAGGCATTGTCATAACAACGTGACCATTTAAAGCACAGCAATGTCACTTTTTACTTAAAAAGAGCAAAAATTATATGGATCAATATTAAATTTAAATGTAAATAACTACGTAAATAAACTATGAGATTCCAAACCAATACAAGGTCAAGAATCCATAGAAAGTTATATATTTGTGTGAATTTTATAGTCATTAGAAAATAATTACGGCGATTCACCATATTCTTTTATTTTAACAAACAATATACTAACATAATAATAAGAGCCATTTGGGTTCTAACAGGAATTGGAGCAAATTGAAGACAAGGGAGCATTAAGGACATTTCTAGCAACAAGGGGGTATGGATAGAGATCTTTAAATTCAGATCTTACATGTAGGGCATAAAAACCCAATTAAGCTGAGAACAGCAGAGCAATCAACTGTTTAAAAAAAGACTCCAGAGTTGAGTTGAACGCATGCAAGTTCCAAATCAAATAACAAACGGCTAATTATGTTGGAGCAAAAGGGGGAAAAAATCAAGGAAACATGTAACTAATAACAAATTTAAAAAATCATTCTCAACATCTGAACAAAAAGGGAAACTGTGTTTTATTATATTTCTGAAGATTGATTGAGAAAAAAAAAGAAGGTATTTCCGACTAACACCCTTACCAACATGTGTTATTTTATTCTTCTTGACGCCGGAACAATGCTGGTGGATAAATGTAATTAAGAGACCTTGAATTTCATTGTTCACTACACAGATACATGAATTGCAAGTAGGCAAGGCGCACATGTCCGAATAGCATTGATCCGTTTTCAATGTCTATTTGAGGATGTCTATAAGAAAGATTGCATTTGAAATGAAGTTGTTGGTTCTATAAGATGTCAATAATTGGATCAGCCAAGGGGTCATATGATGAAAAGAATACCGCAACAGCACTTAATAAAAGCATAAGATATCGGTATACCATCACATTGGGTATGCACAGAAACATTTCACTCACTATAGAGCTATAGAATGTATTCTCCAGCAATGACTATTTCTTTCTTTTTTTTCCCCCCTTCTCGCAGAATGGGCATCATCTTGGCACTTTTTTTCTCGTTCGTTTTCATCACTGATTAGTAATTCCATTGATTAGTAATTCCATTAATTATTTTTAATAAATGAAGACTGAGTGTAACACTACATTCTTTGCAATACTTGCTAATATTTAATGCCATTTGATATTTTTGATGAATGAAAAAAAAACAGAAGTCAATAATTTAAAAAAAACAACAAAAAAAACAACAAAAATGATGACAATTGACAACAAGAGAACAATCACTTTACAACAAAACATTTTATTAATAAATGTCAAAAAAAAAGAATATAGCTAGTAATTGAACTTGCTCCCAGCATTATAAGAATAAACCCAATAATATGTCCAACCATCTTCAATGGTATTTTAGTGAATACAATGTCATGCACATTTTGAGATAATATTTATTAATACACTGTTGAATTATACACATTAAATATCAATCTCAACATGTGAATAAAATATATATACAGCAAAATCACATTCAAAAATAAAAAACAAACTCCAGTGTAGTCAGAGGAGAAAGACATTACACAAGATATCATCAGTTCAATGGGTCAACAACTTCCCATCAATCAAAATGAGAATCCAGGGGCAGAGGTGTGTTCATGAGCAAACCTCTCCAGAGAAAGGATTTTATTTGGAGAGATAACTCAAGGATCAAGAGCGCTCAGGAGTTCCTGGCCCTGGAGCAGCTTGTAGCACTGGGTCGGAGCGTTCACCTCACAGTCCTGACTAGTCAGATTCTCAAACGTGCCGACTGGGCGATTCTTGGATTTAAATACAATCATCTGAAACATCCATTGAAAATTTAAAATGTCTCATATTTTCTATTTTAAAAATATCAATCAGTAACATTGCTATCAATACTTTAACCATTTCATGCCAACTGTGTCATCAACCAATCAATCACAGCCAATATCTGATTCTATTTTTATGATAACATTTCATATCATGTGACTCATTTCCTTAGTTTCATTTCATTGTTTGATGAGATGGGTAACAAAGGAAAAAAATCCAGAGTATGAATCGGTCCATGCTCCCTGTAGTACGGTGTGATTTCATCACGGCCGGCAACGCTAACACAGATGTACAGGAGAACCATGACATTACACAGCAACCCAGCTTTTTATTGTCTTACTGACAAGACAAAGTCTTTGCATTCTTTTTGCAGAACACAAAATTAGGAAATAATGTTTATGTCTTAAAAAGCAGGGAAGCACTGATTTAGTCAGCCTTATTTACCGTCATATAAGTTAAATATGACGGGTCATTCCATTGGGATGAAGGCTTTAGCAAACGCCGCCGTGAGCCCTTACCTAGCAAACATTTTGATTTTGATAAGAAGGTGATATAAGGCATCCTGCAGAGGACCGAGTTAGAAATATCATCTGACAAGGACTAAAAGCTAACCATGCAGTTTGGGTATGAGGCCCGGGACAAAAAAGTGTGAATGAAGAAATTAATATTTGCTGTCCCAAACTAGATGAAACTTGAGAAAAAATACAACTGTGAAAAACTATGACAGATAAATCAACGAAAATTTGTGACCGCTTAGAGCAACCCCAGTCGCATTGACTGTTCTCAAATATGATATCAATAAGCAAAAAGTTATTCACCTTTGCCTGAGGAGATGCTCGATGTGACAACCACATTAATTTAAGTGTTTTCCACACACACAATTCGACAAGCGATTGATAAATTCTTCTTTTTATCCAACACAGAGAGACAACCAGTTGCCAAAAAATCAGTAGACACCACCTGACAATTGTTTTATTTGACGGTAACCCTCTTTTTTGTCTGCTTTCAATACCATATTCCTGACAAAATAAGGCACGAACCTTCTTTGGTGACCACAAATGCCTTCTGATGGTCTGTCCACGCCATCGTTAATAACGGAAAGACATTTGATCATGAAACGCATTTGTGTACAAATCATGACATGCGAATGTTTGATCTCAACTTCCGTTCAAGTTTGGTGCAGTTGGGTTAAAAACTAATAAAGTTATGAATCTTTTCCCGAGTTTCATCAAGTTTGGGACACCTGGTATAAAATAAATTTAAAAATCACAACTATCAATCTGTCAATGCAAAATGTATCCTGACCTGACAATGAAATTTATATCAGAGAAAGAAATAGCTGTAAGAACTTGGTTTTGTAAACAGCAAAATGAAAGTAAGAAGAAATGAGACTTACCCTGGCAGTGTTGTTAGCCATTTGAGGTACGTGGCTGACTTTGTAGCCGTAGTTGTTATCTTCTCCATTGAGCAGTAGGTTTAAGAGTACGCTGTTCTTATTTCCTTTGGCAGAAACAAGATTACCTCCTAGAAAGGGGGGAGGGGATATGTACAAAAAATTTGAGAGCATTAGCGAATACCACATTTAGGACTTCAGCAGACTTAACATTTTAGAACTCTTTCCATACCAGAGGCCCTAATATATACGGCTAGCACTGCCTAAGTAAATGTACCAGCAACAACACCATACGGACGGTTTTCACTCTGTATTTCTAATAGATAACGCAAATTTGTCTTTATTAAAATCACATTATTTGCATTCTTCATCCAATTTTGAAAAGATTTATATATATATATATATATACAACATGCAAGCATCATTTATAATATTCTGTCTATAACAGACTCGCTCTGTCCCAGTCGCGGATGATTTTTTTACCTCTAAACAGTGGCCCTGGTCTTTTTTTTATGGATTTGGGAATTATAGGGCTGGTGCGGAAGTGTTAGGATAAAAACAAGATATATAATACTATTGCCGAAAGTGAATACAAAATCATTGTGAATTTATGAAAGAGTCATGTGAAAAAATGGCGATATCAGAGATCATCTACAATAAGATATTCAACTCGGCGTATTTCACTATAAACTGAGTGAGGAAATTATAAGAGTAGTTTCCCTTGTACCTTGTGTGCTAGTTGTGCCATAGCGTGCACCGGAAAGAACGCATTTTATGATTTTGGTGCGATTTTTTTTTTTTAGTTCACATAATTTTGATAAAAGAATGCATTATGCCCATACCATTTTGTATCGAGTATTGAATGAGCCAAAACAATAAGAGAATTATGGGAACACTCAATACTAAAGGGACATCACTCTCATTCGTCATCGGTAAAAGTAATCGAGTTGAATTTCTTATTGTAGATGAACTTTAGCGATATGTTCAAGGAGAAGGAGCTGTTGAAAGAAATCAACCCTTGATAATGGAGAGCTAACCCACCTGTGGTCTGACAAGGTTGAATGGGCCCTGACGAAACATTTGATGCTTCCAGCCTTGCCACCTTGGGGGTGGGTGGACCTTTCTCCAGGCAATTCATGTCCAGCGGCCTCTTCATCTGGAGTAGCATGGTGCCGGGAGGCTGCTTAATACTGGCCACCACAGTGCTCTCCCCTAGCATGTCCCTCACGCTCACTTTAGGAGTTGGTTTGGGCTCCTCAAACAGAGAATGCTTTGGTTCAAAGACAAACTCTGTCCGTCCAAACACGCTGTTGAGAGAAGGAGGAGGAAATCAAATTTCTATTCCTATTTCTATTAAATAAGATGCAAGAGGCACATTTGCCCATGTTTGCAAATCTTACAAATCTTATAAAATTTTTAAAATAATAAAAAATAAAAATAAAAACATATAACAGACTACGGTACTATACAGATACAAAGATAAAACGCTAAACATCTTTATGTCCCAGTATTGAGTACTGTTTGAGAACAGGAGACAATGAAGAAGAAAAATAATGATTGTCAATAACCAGGGTTCCTGCTCCCCTTTCTAAATACTATTCCAGGGCAACTAATTTACCCCAAGTGGTAGAACTAGAACCTCACAGTTTTTATCAATAGCTGAGGGAGTACCTACACGGGCTATAGTAAATTGTTTATTGGCCTGTCTTTGATTCATACTGCTCAGTGTATTTCTCATGGTGCCGGGAAAAAGTTAAGGACACAGTGGGCTGATCACCTGCTTGTCTGAAATAGATCTGTGTTCAGTCATGTTTGGTGGTCGGGGTGCCTGTATTTAGGGCAGGTATCTTGTGTACCTTTCATGACTGAATATAGGGCTGGCCCCAAACTGCTCTGCAGTATAAATGGTGTTCAATCAAACAAACAATAATCAACTAATTTTTCATCAGTCTCTTTATGAAACTGCACCAAATTTTCAGTGAAAGCTTGATTAGAGATCAAATTTATATAATTTTCAATTAAATGACCATGATCTACAGTGGGTTGATCACCTGCTTGGCTTAATACCTTGATCCAGAGAAATCCAGCCTCATGGTGCTGGCCCTACACTGTAATGATAAAAGGGAATTGGATAAGAAAGAAAGAAAGATCTACGGGAATCTCAACTAAAAAAAAAGATCTGGTGCGCAACGAATCATCCAAGCCAAGGTCTAGATTGTATAGAAACATGTTGAATCGATTCAGATGAGACATTCGACTAGATTATTCACCAAATCAAAGTGTTTAAAGGTTGAATCAAGATAAAAGATGAAAGGCAGTGAACACTGAGATCGACAAAGAATATGGGGCAAAAATGAGAAAAAAATGATCTAAAAACGCAAGAAAAAAAATTACTCAAATCGACAGAAACCGAGAGATAAACATAGCAACAAGAGTATTAACTACGCATGTCCGGATAATACAGTGTATCCGCTGTCTAAAGTACCCGTTAGTGATAGCTATTCTTTGCTCGCCGATTGGGGAAAATCCAGTGGCTCGCTGATTGCTGCCATGTGACGGAAAAATGTTAATGAATGGACAAAGCCATCTACACCACAATAGCTTGATGCCTTGGCTGTTGCTATAAATACCTTGGATTGATATCGTCCTTGGACAAGTTGAACAGGGTCGAGGACGACGGAGGAAGCAAGTCCAAGTCCTGATCTGCGTCCATGGGGATATACGGGGCTCGCATGGAGAAGTCAATGTCTGCTAGCGCGTCATCCCCCACCTCCTCCATTTTCTCTGGGGACATTGCCAGCGGTGGTGTTCCCAATAGTAGTAGGGTGCCGCCACCAGCAGAACCGTCCGATTCATCTCCAGTGTTGATGCATGAAAAGAATTTGTCCATAGTGTCCATTTCCATGGGAACGGCGCAGCTCAAATAGTCATTTGGGCTGGCAATCTGATCAGATAATAATAATAATAATAATAATTGGATCCTTGAAACTCGGTGAAAACCTAATAGCCACTCCCCTGATCCTATACAGGTAGGTGGGATCGAGAACCTAGTCCTATCGGAGACGGACAATAAACTCGGAGGTCCCGTGT
>JARBEQ010242562.1:0-16588 GCA_030265355.1 Tritonia tetraquetra | reverse complement strand
TTATATACTCTCTCAGTTTATATATTCTCTCAATTTATATACTTTCTCAGTTCATATATTCTCTCAATTTATATACTCTCTCAGTTTATATATTCTCTCAATTTATATACTTTCTCATTTTATATACTTTCTCAGTTTATATATTCTCTCAGGTTATATCTTCTCTCAGTTCAGTTTATACATTCCCTCAGTTTAAACCTGGACTCATTATGTATGTTAATGTTCAATGGTGACTGAGATCTGTATGCGTATGTGTGTTCCTGTAGGTATGCCCGTGAGTATGTTATGTATGAATAGCATTGTGTGTTTGCATGTGTGTACTTGCTTTTTGGTTAAGAATATCTTTATTACAAATTATGTCTGAGTGTGTTTTGTCGGGAGTCAGAATGATTTCATGAGCGTCTACGCTTGTTTGTATGGTGTGGGTGGGTGTGTGAGTGTATTATACTACCTGTGGCTGTAAACAATCATGTATTACCTATAACTTTTTTTTATCTTTTTTTTTAAACCACTGAATGTAACCAAAGACATATTGCCTTGTAGACAATAGAGACAATTATTAATCCTTGGATCCATAGCATTTCCATCTTGACTGATTGAGGTGCCTACATTCATATATGTGGGTGGAACATATGGCTGGCCCAAACACTGCCTTGTGTTACTCAATCAAACACACAAAAAGTAATGATATAATGACTGGCTGATATACCACCGAGACCGTTAGGACCAACCCGTATTTGATTTAAAAACTAAACTTGTTAAACGTGTTAGTTTTACGCCCTTGGCAACACATTAATATCAAAGGGGGGACCTCCAATTTATAGTCGATCTCCGATAGGACTTGATTCCAATGGAATCCACAGGGTCAGAGACATGAAACTTGGGAAAGTTTAAAGGAAAAAATCCCAATGTCTCTCCACCGGGATTTGAACCCAGTACCTTCTGCTCATGAGGCTTTAGCGTTACCGTAAAGCCATGAAGCCCTCCCCATTTGACTTTCAACCCATATTATGGTACACATGATTTCACAAAATCCTTACTTGGAAAGGGACATAGCTCAAATAATTAACATGTACAAAGCATTACATAGTTATCCCTTTTTAATAATAACACAACGATTACACTTACCTCTGGTTCTTGTGACATTGCCATGGCAAGATTGACTGTAGAGAGATGAAAACCATTTTACATCGTTTAGTCTTTGGATGTGAATATAAAATTAAAAAAAAAAGAAAATTTCATTTACCCGGAGAAGACTCACAAAAAAATAGTTGTTCAACGTATTACTTATTCAAAAGAAGTTATGATAAAAACTTGTTTTATTGTGCTTGGTAGTTTTTTGTTTTTTTGGGGGTGTTTTAGGGCACCACACGGCTCCAAACAAATCAAAAATAACTAAATGCCACCCATGGATAACTAGGAAAGATGCGCAGTCCGTGGGTGGCACCCACAATTACAGAGGGCCTATTTATAACCAGAAAAAGGAAAGAAGGAGAGAAGATCAGACAAAATGGCATATGAGACCGTGTTCCCATGTCTTTGATACTACTCACCATATGAGACACTTAGCAACAGATAGCCTTCATTAAAATAGCAAAAACAAGGATGAGTGACCACTAAGGAACGTTCTTTCTTCATCATTTCGAGGCTTGCCTTTAAGTGTTAGGTTACCAGTAGGGAACATCATGTCCTCATTGTGTAATTGGGTAAGAAACTCACTTGGGTCAGGTGCAAATACATACAAAGCCGAAATCAGAGAATGATTTTGTCAAAAATGTTAGTGCTGAGGTATCTTATAGTGTCTGGCTCTGAATGCGGTTTCGTTGGTGTGGGTTCATCCCCAAGGGCGACAAACCACTTTTCTTTTCCTTTTGGTGTTTTTCTGTCACTTTCACATTTTTCACCTTTTCTTGATACAATTTATAGTTATTAGTGCCTGCTCCCCTTTAATTTCAATAGTACAGGAGCTGGAACTTTATGGTTCCCAAGAGTTGAGAAGAACACTGGAGTGTTATGGACTTCTTAGAGTAAATGAAGCATCACAAAGCACACAGTGCATGGTAAAAAGGTTTGACAAATTATAAATCTATCATAAAAAAAATACACTGAAACCTCGTTAAGCCACCAACTCTGGTTGGTGTTATAAAGAGAATGGCGTTATAACGAAAGGTTTGAGTGAACAAATCATCCAATCCGTATAATGTTGAAAAGCAGGCGGTAAGCGAGAATGGCAGTATAACGGGGGTTCTGAGTTTTTACTGTAATCTATAATCCCTTATAAAGCTATATTATGCGCAACATCATAAAGTTGAAAAAATGTCAATTTATTTAATACTTCAACAAGAACAATGGGTGATTTATGATATCCTGTTCAAAATTGTTACTCTTCGTGGACAAAGTTTTGCTTGTTAGCAGGTTAAAACTCATGCATTTTGTCTGATTAATTCAATGTGCCCAATAGTGTGTTTTGTGATGGAACCCTTCACATGTACCTGCAGTTGAAGATTTTCCAACCCCTCCTTTTCCGGAGGCCACCAAAATCACGTGTTTGACACCAGCCAAAGGAAGTTTTTTAGGAAGACCTTGACTTGATCTGTTTTGTTGTTGAACTTTTGAGGTGCTGAAATGCTTTGAATAATAACAACTTTTTAATGTGCTGAAATGCTGCAAAAAATATAAAAAATACTGACAATTACCTGCAGGAGATGAGGTGGCTGAGACCATGGATATCAATGGCGAGGGTCTGGGGTTCGAGCCCAGCTTCAGGCACTTCCTTTTTTCCTTGGGCAAGAAACTTTACTCCATTTGCCCCACTTGACCCAGGAGTAGAAATGGGTACCAATTCTCAAACGAGTCTTGGGAAAGGGGGTCCCATTGGCACAGAAGTACGGTTCTTGCCTCTGGAGCGAAAGGTATATGGTTTGATTCCCGGCAGCGGCAGGTATTTTTCTCCATGAAACTCTGTGAAAACTTATATGCCACTCCCCTGATCCTATTCAGGTAGGTGGGATCGAAGAACCTAGTCCTATCGGAGACGGACAATAAACTCAGAGGCCCTGTGTGCATGTTGCGCATGTTAAAGAACCCTTGGCAGTTAAAAATCAATAAGAGTAGGCAGCAAGGCCGCTGTCCGGGCAAAAACTAATCCCTACTACAAAGGTCACAGTGGGTTGATCACCTGCTTAATATCTTGATCCAGAGAAATCCAGCCTCACTGTGCTGGCCCTACACTGTAATGGTAAAAATGGAATTGAATAAGAAAGAAAGAAAGTCTTGGGAAAGTATTCTGCATACTTATTTTTTTACCTGCAGACTGTTCTGCACAGCCTTATTTGTTAATGTGATCATTGGCAAATGAGTAGCCCTCTGTTGCATGTAGGAAATCTGCTTTCCACTGTTTTTATGATGGCAGTATTTTGTCAAATTCAAGTGCTTTTCAAGGGATGCTGGAGTCTAAGGGCTGCACGTGAACCCAGTTATCAAAAATAATTATTTCATGCACACATATGCAAAAATTAGGGAAAATGCCAATATATTCAGGATTTCAGGATCTGCAAAAATTATCAAGACAATAGGGTTGGCAAGCCTGCATTATTTGGGTTGATATACATGGGCAGAATTCATGGCCTGACCTAACCAATATCAGTACAGTATAATCAATTGAACGTCTAGTCATATGAAATCAGCTGCTACTCATGAGCTGAATTTACACCCAAATTAGTCGAGTGATAAACATAAAAATTGCATGCACCATGGCTATAACAACTCATTCATTAACTTTATCAAAACATAACATTTCACTGTGATTTAATAATGAATTTTCTATGAATTCCGATGTAAACACACTATATGCCCACTACGGAGACACAGCCTTCAGATAGGCTCACTACACCATGAATTCCTGACAAGAGGTGTAAGTATGTGACCTCATTTGGTATGCTAATTGAATGCTTAGTCTTAGACCCGTCAAATGTGTGGCGGCCTGAGGAAACCTGTTGGATGTCGCGGATACTGATTTTTAGATACAGGCAAAAGAAAGTAAAAAACTTGAGTTTTGATCAGTTTGGACTTTTCTGTTTATTTACATTCGTCAATCATTTGAGAATTATGTCACAACTGGATCTTGCAAAATACGCAAGAGAAATTTTTTTTTTCACATCGTATCAAGTCAAAAATCTAATCAAAATCAGTTGAAATTCAGCATTTTTTGGCACAATCTTTCATGATCGATCAGCCATCGATGATGGCAATGACCCCATAATGTTGCATTTGTAAATGTGTGTAGTTTTCTCTTGTTTCCATTGATACTGAGTGCACATGGTTACAATTGACCTAGTAAGCCCTACAACTGCTGCAGTTAAACACTTAGTCCATAGTTTAATGTCTCCTACTGCCAAATTGAAACATATCACAGCTATAAAACACATTTTACAAATTAGTTCATTGAATAATCTATACTTAATAAATCATTTTTCTCACAAAGAAACATTATTTGTTATTTATTAGCTATTTTTTGCTGAGCACTGCCTCCCATATCTAAGACACAAACATGGCTTCTGCCGAGTCAATCTGATCAAGCAAAGAGAAGGTGGCTTGTTATTTTCATACTTCAAGACAATAAATCTTGTCGATCTATTCTAGCCCTATAGAAATATGTAATATTGTTATTTCATCAATAGTTTGGGATTATAGAGTGTACGTGAAGAAGAAATGGCCTAATTATGATTACAACTCCATTAGTGGAGAAAATATACTTCTGAAAACTTTAAATCCGTTTTTCTCTGTTTTTAGGTTTGGGGGGTTACTCTACTGTCTTTATATGTGTGTAACTTCGTCCCTAATTAAGGTATTCTAAAAAAATTAATTGCATTTTGTACAGAAATGTATGCGGTATATGAAAATGTGGTTAACTGGAATTTTGATTGTTGCACCGTGTGACCGGTTTCCTCAGGCCGCCACACAATGCATTTGCGAAATGGCATGGCCTAACGATTACAAAATTGTGAGGTATGCAAGTCTTACATTTATGTTCCATTTCTTTCTTGAATGTGACACTTTGAGAGAGGGTTTATTTGTTGTGAAAGGGTGTGGACTGTCATATGATAGATGTAAGGAGGAATATCCTCTGTGAAATTCCATGTTTATGCAAGTACTCTTTCTGCTATGACTGATGTCCGTTTTCTCACTGAACCGAAACAAATTCACTGAAGCAAACGAACGTCTAGTATTACGTGACAAAGCGACATAATTTCTACTTAGAGTCCTTAGAACAGAAGAGGCATAAATTTTCATAAACTCCATATCCTCATGAAGACAGTGTTGTGAGGCCAAAAGCACACAGAACGTAAAAATAAAAATTGAGAGCTTGACTGAAGAGCAACATATTAGAGTCGATGGTGATATCGAAAGTAGAATAGGATTTTTTGATTTGTATGATAGTCCATGCAGTCAATGTGGCTTTTCGTGGAAAGAATAACAGTGTAATTCTTTTGCAGCTTTGTTACATATTTATTGTCCGATTTCCAGACTAAATAACGGTTTAATTCTTGTTAGCGATCTTTAGTAGACCAGTAAGCAGACAATCTTCAATTTCTAGTGTGCATGGCGCATGAGATATGGGGAAGAGGAGGAGAAAGTCAAGTGAGCGAGAGAGCGAGAGTTAGAGAGCACGTGATTGGAGGGGTCAAACCGTCGTGACCTCACACGTTACATAAAGGTCGCGTAGGATCAAATCAATGGAAAATCTCTGAACACGTGTTTAGTCTTGGGTTGTATTAGGAGTTGGGTCACAGTAGGCCTAAATAAATCAATGACAATGGATTAGGCCGACTGTAATTTTTCCCATCAACTTTTCAGTGGCCAACTCGCTCGTACTCGTGCTCGCACTCGAACTCATGTTATCAACAGAGTCGAAACGTCAACCTACGTGACCCTACAACACATTACGTTGTCTCTGTCTTATGGCTAGCTATTTTAACGGCTAGCCAGTCAGAGAGTAAGAGATTATAGAGCTTTGTGCGACCAGTCAGCACAGAGCAAGATAAGTTCAAATTGAAGTGGAAGTTGAAAAGTTCATATCGGAGGGAAAAGAGAGGGGATAACGGAAGTTCAAACAAAGTTTACAACTTGGGGTCTCCATGGACACTCCCACTCCCACCATATCACAAAAAAGCGACAGTTGTGTCAACTATACAACAACTACAAGAGATTAGCAGATGCCAACTTCAAAATTGAGCGGGGTCCACTCACGACCCTGACCAGAAGTTTGAAAAATACATCATTATTACACCAGTGGAATACTACTACTACGGGAGCTAGAACTGGAATTTTATGTAGGCCTACCCTCGATTTTTGCTCCAGATTTAAATAAAGTAAAGAACGGGATCACATTTCGTCCAACAGGGCGACAACGGGACATTCCATAAGTTTTGGGGACTCAGATACTGCACTTTAAATTTAATCATTGATTATTCCTCCATGCACAACCACTACTTAAAGTTTAAACTAATTTTACGCACCAGATTGCACAGCGTAGGGTTGCCGAGGCATTATGAGGAATTTTATTTCAATTTCAATATCAATGATCAAGCAGGAGTAAATCAAATCAACCACCGATTACGAGTCAGAGATTTTCTTTTGTACTGTGTTGCTGTGGTGATAGTTTTCAAGCAAAGGGTGGGGTGCTACTTTCTTATGTGTTGAACACATCATTTTTGTATACCATAACATACATTGATGTTCTACTATATGATATCTGTCCCTGTTTTAAAATTGACATCGGGGAGGGCCTGTCCAAGGTCATCTGTGTGCTCTTCACCGGTTGGTGTCAGAGCAGGGTCGCTTTCCTTCCAGTGTCATGTCCCTTGGGGCGGGACCGATAAAAAAAGTCGACTTGATTGAAAATCAACTTAAGCGGCGTTGACTTAACTGGTATTGACTGTATAAGGAATGTCGCTTACAAAAACCCCAATAAATAGTATAGGCCTACTCACAGAAAGGTGCAAAGAACACCGATCAAAATCACAACAAAATTTCAATCAAATCAGACTTATTATTAACTAACACACTAACATAGTAACACTAACCAAATCTACTTCCCCCACGAAAATCAAACAACAGAGTTAGACGCCACAATTATACAAACAACAGAAATGTACCCCTAAAAATAAGAGTGGAAGGCAAACCCTTCATCACTGTGTGTTGACCAAGATCGTAAATCGCACATAGGCCTAGGCTAGCTTACGGCGAAAAGGATAGACAGCGAATTCCTGACTGACATAGTTACCGCCCTTGGAAAACATAGCCAAAAGGGAACTTGCTCTACTCTAAACCAAAATGATTTAGAAGGTCCCCAAAATTCTACTGTATCAGTATCAATCAGTGTATGTCGTCAAAGTTTTGAAATTGACAAATCATCATTGACATCGGGGAGGGCCTGTCCACAGTCACCTATGTTCTCTTCCCCGGTTGGTGTCAGAACAGGGGCGCTTTCCAGTGATAACACAATAACATTAACATCCTTATCTGAAAAGGATAGACAGCGAATTCCTGACATAGTAACCGCCCTTGGAAAACATAGCCAAAAGGGAACTTGCTCTACTCTAAACCAAAATGATTTAGGTCCCCAAAATTCTACTGTATCCAGTATCAATCAGTGTATGTCGTCAAAGTTTTGAAATTGACAAATCATCGACATCGGGGAGGGCCTGTCCAAAGTCACCTATGTTCTCTTCCCCGGTTGGTGTCAGAACAGGGGCGCTTTCCACTGAATTTCCAGTGATAACAATAACACATCCTTATCTGTATCCACTGTACTGTAGTATTTACTACTAGACTAGTAGTAGTACAGGATGAGATTTGTTCTCAAATGGTCCAGGCAACTCAGTAAAGTGGGATATTTAAAAAAAGTGCTCTACCAATTATCAATATCAACGCCGGCCTGGCGTGAGAAACCACCACCCATGTGTGGGGTATCCCAGTTCTCACCTTTGAAGCGAAAGGTACCGGGTTCCGATTCCCGGCAGCGACACTCGGGTTTTTTTTTTCTTGTGAAGAAAGTCAGTGAAAACCTATGCTATGTATGACTATGATGATGATGCCACTCCCCTGATAGTATAGGCACTGCTATTCTATTATTATTCTTTCTTTCCCAATTCCCTTTTTTTACTATTATTATTATTACGTGTAGGAGTAGGACCAGCACAAGGAGTCTCTGGATCAAGATATTAATAAACCAAGCAGGTGATCAACCTACTGTGACATTTTTTGTGGTAGTGGTAGGAATTAATTTTGCCTGGACAGTGGCCCACTCTTATCGATTTGTAACTACCATGGGTTCTTTTAACGTGCACACAGGACCTACCGAGTTTATCGTCTGTCTCCGATAGGACTTTGATCCCACCTACCTGAATAGGATCAGGGGAGTGGCATGTTTTCACCGAGAAAAATACTGTCAGGAATTGAACCATACCTCTGCGACCCCCCCTATTTTTATTATTACAAGGCTTATTATTATCTGGAGGTCCCGTGTGCATGAGAATATTGAGAACCATTGGCAGTTAAATTCGATAAAGAGTAGGCCGTTGTTACTGTTCGGGCAAAATTCATTCCGATCACTACTACCACAAAAGTTCACTGTTGATCACCTGCTTGATCCAGCCTCATACTTATAGTGCTGGCCCTACTGTACTGTAATGACAAAAGGGAAACTGGATAAGAATATTAAGAAAGCAAGAAGAAGCAGCAATGTCAGTCAACCTTTCATGGGTACTACTGCTATTGCATTCCTCATTACTACAGTGGATTGTTTTATTTCTCTATTCTGGTGCAGTAGTTTGAAGTGTACAAAGTTATGAAAATCTGATGGGAACAATCAAAAGCATGATGTTGACTGGCGACAGTCAATTTCTTAGTGACGTTAATCAGCATGTGTGACGCTCAAAAATATATATCAAAGTGTGTGATGGTAAAATAACAAGTGACATGTTGACAGGATATCCTTTGCGATCAAATGCATTGCTGCGTGTAAAGGGCCTATACTATTATTAGACCTAGACCACATTCACTAGTAAAGAAAGGCAGGTCTAAATCTCCATGACTGGATTCGATTTGTACAGAATCAAGGGAGTCAAAAAAGCTCCATAATCTCACTGCAATTTATGCTTTGTCACTTTAGTCGATCCCCCAGTAAGGAAAAAACCAGCCCTTTTCGCCTTTCAGCTTGACGACATTGATAATCAACCCTGGGATGATTCTTTTCCAAGGGGAGAACTCACTCATCTTTCAAAGTTAAATGCAGTAGAATTACCGTAAACCAAAAAATACCATGAACCGCAAAGAAATTGATAAATTGTATTAGTTTCTTCTTTGATTTAGAAGATCCCCAAAATTTTGGTTTACGGTAATTCTACTGTACAAATAAATGTTCAAAGCAGATACGGGATAGACTTGAATATTACTGGAAGACAATTCTTCAAAATGAAGGGGAATTATCAAATCATTTTTACACCTTTGGCACGTCATCATATTTAAAGGGTTTAAATTATAGTCTACATCTCTGAAAAATTATGAACGAGGAAATCCTCACATTTGCTGCGAGGATCGTGTAATAGATCATGGAGGTTTAAAAGTGAACACCCCCCCCCCAAACATGAACTTCCAAGTCATGCCTGTTTGTGTACGGTGGTTATGCCAATGGGCGAAATTCACGCCATGCTTTCACTTTCAGAGTATTTATCAAAACTGGTAACCTGAAAGCATGGTGAGCTAAACTCGCCCCAGCAAAATCAGACTTAACGTAAAAATAGACAATGGTTGGTGCTGTACTGACATACAAAGGCAAAGCGACAGTTTTGCTACCTCACAATAAATCATTTCAAAATTTTTGTCACAAAATAAAAGCAGATGTCGCTTGGCCTTCGAACAGCAGTGTTAAACCAAACAACTTTAAAAAATCTCACACCATACCAAAACAAAGCTGCATAATATCTATTAACATTTTATTTGACGCCAAGGTTGAACGAGACACTGGACACAGATAACAACAGCCATTGCTCTTCAGATGGGGGATGACTCTTTCCCAAACCAGAGCACAAACCAAGGACACAAGCAGAACAATGGATGCTCTCAGCAAAGGAGTCGTCAAGATTATGCTCCAGTCATAAGTCACTGTGTTGAAGATCCTGACAAAATGCTCCTGCATCCAATGTTTTGGACACATCACAGCTACAAATAAATGGCAGAGGAAGGGGTCTACTTGGATCTGTTGAGTAAAACATTTTTTATAGGATAAAATAATTCCCAATCTGTAATATCTTCACACTACACATTCTCACCAGAGTTCTGTCCCTAACAATACCGTAATTTGTAATTGAATTGAAAGACGACATCCACAAGATCTTTAGAGGCATTCCATTACCCATCCCCAGTCGACATCAAAACTGCCTAAAAACTTGGCCATGTCCATAACCCCCGCCTGGACACCCACAAGATTAAAACTAGATTACTGTCAGTATCAGAACGGCGAGTGAATGTTTGTTTCATTAGGAATCAAACTCCACAATATCATCATTACTAACAAAGTTTTCATGGTTTTTACAATGCCACTGCAGCAAAATTTCCAAAAGTAAAGATCATCAAGACAAAAAAACTGACAATGAATGAGAAAATACATAAATTCAGGCCATAAATGCACATTCATTACATTTACAAATAAGAATGGTTTTGCTAAAAATAATCTGACAGGAAACAACGCCGTAAAAAACAGATTTCTTCTAACATTCCGTAACTTAATTTCGGCCCTTTGGGTGGAAAAATTGGCCCTCGTTCCAACCAACAGTGGTAGATAGTAACCATCGAGCAGATTTCAGATCCCATGACCATGGGTGATGAAAGCAAGGTCATGGACATGACAGATGTGGTATGTCACCAACAACGATAAAATCGTGGATTGAACGATGCGATCTAATAGGTTTTTGAGTTTCCATGTAAAAACAAAGTCTCAATGCTGATGGTTGAAATTGAAAATTGACATGCCTGCATAATGTACCAAACATGTTGGGTTTAACTTTAAAAAATATGATTCTCAATGCGGATTCCAGGCATAAAGAGTGTTGAGGACATCTGACAGAGGGTACTTTGACAAATGGGGCATAGAACAGCTATCTAGTTAAGTCATGTGCATTCCTCTCTTGAAGTAGAAGGTAAATAAAGATAAACTATGGCATCAGTACGGCGAGTGAAATATTGTTTCATAAGAATCAAAATCCACAGTATCATCACAACCACAATTGATCAATACTTCCATGCATGCTAAGAAAGAGTGACATTATTGTATGGGTATAGAATATAACAAGCCATTTCTATTGTTTCACCCAGCCACAGTTCAGTTCCAAACAAGTGACACCGCTATTTTGACTTCTCTAAAAAAAAAAAAAAGATTAAAAAAGTTTAAAGCTGTCAGTTGGCCTTAACACATAGGTCATATTATAGGCGGGACTCCCGATTTTAACGTCACCGGATTCCAGGGCCAGAAAAAAATCCAGCCTCCACCAGGATTCGAACCAAGTACCTTCTGTTCACGCTAAGCCACAAGGACCCCCCCCCCCCCTCTCTAAAGGATAAAGCGGTGTGTTAATATCTGCATCACAATAGAGTGGCTACAGTTTCAACCGGCAAACAGCAAGTGACTGGCAAAACCTCACGACAGTCAGGGATGTCTATTTCAATGTCACCGCAAATGCAATTTTTTAAAATTCCAAATTAACATACAAGACTTTGGTGAGCATTTTCCCCACCACCATCGAATAAAACCTAAAACTGTTATGCCCTAAGTGAAATATGAGCAATGATCAGTTTTAGTAGTAGTCACTGCATGGCATCAGTACGGCGAGTGAAATATTGTTTCATAAGAATCAAAATCCACAGTATCATCACAACCACGCTTGATCAATGCTTCCATCTTAAACTAAGCAAACCATATTTTGACAATGCATGCAAAGAATTGAAAGAAAGTGGCATTATTGGATAATAAAATTAGACCTGGGCCATGCATGGGTATAGAATAAGTACTGTTTAGTTCCAAGAACTTCTCTAGTTCCACACCATTAGCAACACATAGATAGGCCATTGATATCGGGACCTCCGATTTTAACTTCCATCTCAGACAGGATTGATTCCAATGGAATCCACAGGGTAGGAGGTATGAAACCCGAGAAAGTACAAAGGAAAAATAATCCAGTCTCCATGAAGATTCAAACTCAGTTGCTGCCTTTCACTTACAAGAGGAAAGCTTTACTGCTAAGTCGCGAGGCCTGTTCTCTAAAGCATTTAATAATACGTTACAGTGGAATGTTAAATAGAATTTTAACGATACTGTCTACACTATAGAGACAAAGCAGATCCAGCACCTCTGAAAAATCCAACCCGACGTCTAATTGAGCTAAACAAGCTCAGCATTCAGCTTCCAAGTTGTTTTTGTGTCTTGTAGGCCAATAAATAGCATTGAAGCTGAAGCAACCCAATACTGCAACGCTAGAATTCGTTAGCTGTTATTCCTCTCCTTATGATAATCAAAAAAGGGTGGACCTGAATGAAATATGACCAGACATGCCATCAGTACGGCGAGTGAAAAATGATTTCATAAGGATCATCATAACCATGCTGATTGAGCAGCTATCTGCACAGAGTTATCTATGTTAAGAGATAAAAATTCTCACCTTGCCCTCATCTTTCTCCTTTTACGCTTCAGCCTTCGCATGCGCTTCTTCTTCCACTGTAAAAGAAACAAAATTATTAGAAATTGGATCAAACAACTTCGACTAAAATTCTTTTCTTATCCAATTCCCTTTTACCATTACACTGTATGGCCAGCACTATGAGGCCGGAATTCTCCGATTCAAGATATTAAGCCAAGCAGGTGATCAACCCACTGTGACCTTTGTTGTATTTTGCCAGACAGCGGCCTTTTCTTATTGACGTGCGCATCCATCCGCCAAATGTACAGACTCGCGCAAAAAAATATTTTAGAACATCAATCCATCGAATACCTCTCATCATACATGCGCAATTATCCTTCCCTCGTCTACCATTGGACAGACTTATTCTTAACCAATTGTTTTAACTCCACCTTGAAGAAAAAATACATCCTAATCGAGAAGGAAAGCAATGGCGTCCGCCATTTTAAATTCTAGCTAAGGGGAGTTCAATGTTTAGGCTACTTAGCGATGTGGAATTCTGGGAATACGTCTAAATGTGGTTTTCTTTGATAGACCATGTGTCATCACTTTTTAGTTATGCTTTGGGATTCCCTGGAATCCGGGGGATTCTTGGTTTATTTGACTGCGCGCATTTGGGGGGAGCACTTTCAAAGAGTATACCCCCAATGCCTAGAAACGGTGAATAAAACAAAACAATTATTTTAAAATTTCTTTCTCAAGGGTGTACGAGTGCTGGACACGCACCCGCCCCATTTGGGGCAACACTTTTTCAACTGTACGAGTAGGGGCTGTACCGTAAAGTGCGGCGTGACAGGGTGTGAACGGAAAGAAAGAAGGCGAGTTATAAAAGCAACAAGAGTGACCTGCCCATGTAAGGCGTTAGCGTCTGTTGAGGGGCATATCCACTCTAGTCAAGCTTCAACACAGCTGAATCATCAAGACACAAAACCTGCATCAGGTCAGTACTGTTAGTTCGAATTAGACCACCTAAAGACAAGAGGGTTCGGATACTCAGAGCAGGGGACAATGTAAAGTAGATATGAGGCCAACTGCAACACTTTTCCACATGCGTATGCCAAGGGTTGCACGGATCGAACCCAGAGTCAATGTTTCGGGAACCATGTGCTCCTCACGGCTGCAAAAAGCATGATATTTGATATGTATACCCAACTTGGGACTTGCAGGATTATACCCTAAGCCCCTTGTCTATCTATCCTTGCCTCTGTAATGGCATAATAATCCAGAAGGCAAATGACACATTATTATAATGTAAGTTATGTTCCGGCGTAAAAAGATAAAAATGCTCTTGACTAAGGATCATTAATATTAGAAACACCTTAGCATTCCAAGACAAATTATCTATGGACAATTGCGTCCAATATCTTACTTCACCTTCACATTGCTTTTCATTGACAAGTGACCATCATGCTCATACTCATAAATTATTTTCACCAAAGAAGTGAATAAAATACAACATACCTTAGCCCTCATGCTTCTTTACGCAACCTGAAAATAAAGGAGAAAGAAGAAAGGTGTAAGTATATGAAATAAAAAGAAACAATATCAAAAAGTAAAGAGGATGACTTGGGATTCAATGCAAAGTAAAAATGTTCAAGCGATTCATCTCTCACCTTTCGATGGTCCGTCCAAAAAAGGAAGCGGAAATGGGAGCGTGATATATTTATAGAAGTTGGTTATCTATTTCCACGATCCCTGAAACATAGTATTTTCTATTTTCACACGTTATTAGAACTGTTCTCACCAAGTCCCACTTCCCTAGATTAGATTGATACATTAGAATTAGAATGGTGTAAGTTCGGCACTTTGTTGAACCTTTCGCCATAAGCTTCAGAGGCGTCGCTCTGACCAACCCTCATTATATTAGCGCTGATTAATTATGAAAATTAATGTTGAGACCCAACTTAACTCAAAACAACCATGATAAGAAAGTGGGCAAAGCAAGCTGCAAGGAACATAGGAATTAGACCCCATTACTATTAGAGTATTAATGATATCCAAAATCAATTTTAAAAGATGTATTTGCAATTTTAGTTACACGTTGATACTTGAAAACATACGACTATATTAAAATATAATAAAGTCTATAATATAATGTTAAAATTTTACTTCTGAAAATATACCTCACTACTTTGTCATTATAATAGTTGCATTTATGTTGAACACGTTCATTGGTGTGTGCACATTTCAAATATCATTAGATTGTTAGAAGAACCTCTCCTTAATGACCCACCTTGTTGCGGTGGAGAGGCTTGAGTGGCCTAATGACTGTGAGGGCTATACCGAACAGGTACAACCATATTGGGAAGGCCTCAAATGAAGATCCAGACCAAGAGGTCACAAGGCCCGGTAAAGGGGTCCTGATGTGGCAGCACCACCACTTACCTAGGTTACAGTGGGAGTAATCTCCTAATGTCCCGAACCAAATTGATTCAAAGAAATAGTCGCATGCCTGACTCAAGGATTGATTACACGGTGACGACTCATGCATGGAAAAGGACTATGAACATAGGGACATGGAATACTAGATCCGTAAAGGGTAAAGAAATAGAGTGAGTACATGAAGTAAAAATAAATAAATAGAATAACAGAAACTAAAAAGAAAGGCCAGGGAATAGAGAATCTATGTAGCCATACACTCGTCTATTCGGTGGTCAGTACTAATGAAAGAGCAAGAGCAGGAGTATCTTCTTCGTTACTAAGAAACCATCTATATGAACTCTGTGACCTTAATTTCATAAATGAGCGACTCATAGTCATAGAGACTAATATTGAATTAAAATCTAAGAACATCAAATTAATTGTAGGATATGATCCAAACGAAGATGCATCAGATGAAGAAAAAGAAGACTTTTACTACCAGTTACAAATAGCCACTGATAACACCAGACGAAACCAAGAAATTATAATATTAGTATTAGGTGATCTAAATGCTAAACATGAAAAAAATTTGGAGCAATAGGTAAAGAAGGTAACATACAGAAAGTGTCAATGGGGAAGTATAAAAAGAATTTTTGCATTCAATATAACCTTAAAATAGCAAACACTTTTTTTCAAACACAAAGACATTCACAATTGGACCAGAGATTCAGAAGTTAGTAATGAAAAGTCAATAATAGATTACATATTTATTAGTTAGCAACCATCTGTTTTATAATACTAATGAAGTCAGAGTGAAATTAAGAGGAGCAGAAATATACAACCACAGTTGGTTGATCACCTGCTTGGCTTAATATCTTGATCCAAAGAAATCCAGCCTCATAGTGCTGGCCCTACACTGTTATGGTAACAGGGAACTGGATAAGAAAGAAGAAAGAAATATACAATGATCACTTTCTAGTAGTAGGGAAATTCAACGTAGCTCTTAACCCCCCCCCCAAAAAAAAACAAAAAAACAAACAACAAAACAAAACAAAACAAAACAAAACAAAAACAAAAACAAAAACAAAACAAAAAACAACAAAAAACAGAAAGAAGAAAAGAGATATAAATAAAAATTAGAAGAATTGAGAGACATATCTAAATACCAAAAGCACTTTCCAAAACTTAATCAAACGAAAAATTGAAGATAGACAACTTGAGTAGAAGATGTAGAAAATATCTGGTCAATATATAAGAAAGCAATCACTGAAAGTGCATATGAAGCCTGTGGAAAAAAGGGGTGTTTATTTTTCTCGAAAACACTAGGAAACACTCGAAAACACTAGGAAACACGCTAATGGGTGTTTATTTTTCTCGAAAACACTAGGAAACACTCGAAAACACTAGGAATCACTTGAAAACACTAGGAATCACTCCAGGAATCACTCGAAAACACTAGGAAACACTCGAAAACTGTGTTTATTTTTCTCGAA
>JARBEQ010242540.1:0-11846 GCA_030265355.1 Tritonia tetraquetra | reverse complement strand
GCCCAAGTTTTGGCCATAACAATATTTACTGTTGCCTTGGTGGTAAACCCCTCAGCTATAAGGAAATTGAGCAGATCTTGCCTCATGAGGCGAGACACTTTTAATGATAAAAAACTATCAATTATAGAAGGAAGCCGTGAAAGTGGAATTTTGACCGTGGGGATCGAACTCACAACATCAAACGGCAACACCGCCTAGTCAGAGGCAGATCCCGCCGTTCTACCAACCAAACTGGCAGTTTAGCTTAAAAGACATAGCATGTAGGCTCTTATGCAACCACAAATCGAGTACGATTACTTTTTACGGCCAATATAGTATATTGAATAATTCAATTGAAGGGCAATGAAGAGGGTGTGTATGTATGTGTGTATTTGTGTGTCTGCGCCTTTGTAGGAATTACAGATCAAAATTCAGAAAGTTGTTACCTCTCTCTTGCTAAAATGCACATTGTGTTTGCGAAAAACACTGTAGTTTGGCTTTCCCTTTCGGCAACGCAGTACAAAAGCTTCAAATGGTCAATAGACTTTACAAGCTGTCATTTGGGGTACCGCACGCGCTATTATCAATCTCTTTCCTACGCTAGTATCGAGTACTCAGTATATATTTTCTCCAAGAAATTGCGAGTGTTGCGTCACCGACTGCACCGTTTTAATACATTTCCGTTGTAACCAGCATACAACAGACTAGGACAAAGCTCCTTGTCTTTGTTCTCGTGTTAGCAGCAAGGTTCAGATTATACGGTTATTTCAATGCCAATGTTATCCCAGGCTTGCCCCCACAATCCGATCTGACAAACCGGTGCCAGATAAGCCATAAGCAGATGGCCATACCTGACTATCCTTAGATGTTGAATCCCCAGAGGCCCTGAATCCATGGTGTCTTTGTTGGTAACCTCTTCTATAATAATACGTAACACATTTCCAATACCTTTGGGGACCCAGATTTCACGGCACAGGGTTTCTGGTCGGGTCTCCGGTAGTATAGGACTCAATCGGAGTTGAGCTTTGTCTCAGACGCGGTAGAATTTTGATCGTATTGTTGTGGGGTAGCAACAAAGGCAGGGTTGGCCCCACATGATCTCTTTTTTTAGTGTCGGTTACCCTCTCGTGATTTCAGTGCTACTTTGTTCTATCTCATTGTTTACTTATGTTGAAAATCAGTGTATTCCCGATGTAGAAAGTCCGTATCTGACATGATAGATTAGTAATCGTTTTTTCCCTTGGCACATTCATCTCCAAACTTGAAGTTGGAATAAATCAGTTCTGTGATGACTACATGTCGTACTTTGCTACCAGACACCAGACCTAGAGTCCCATTCGAATGGAGGCTGGCCTTTATCTCGGTCGAAATCGGCTTAGCACATTAATGCGTGACATCGAGGAGCACTAATTTTCCTTCCTCGGTCTTTTCTCACCTAATCCAAATTCCTCCAAAGCAGTGATTCACTTTCCACTGCGCCTTCCCACCCACACGTCAAATCTCTGAAGACCAAAGGGAATTATGACGTAATTCCATTACAGGCTACGGGGACATCATCAGGCTATTCACGGAATGAATTGATACTCTCCTTTCTTGTTTATTTCTCTTTCTGTTGGGAGTTTTTGGACAAACAAACAACACGTTATTATGTTGTTGACGCAATTCATCCCAAAGCAATCATTGGCTTGTCTTAATAACTATCAATAGCCTCCTTTTATCGTTGATTTTGTGATGGGATTCAATTATGTCCTTAACAACCTTTAGACGGGGGTGGTGCTCAACACGGTTTTGGTAGAATGAAGCGGGCAATAAATGACAATTTGCCACTTCTTGATAGTCTGTCCAAGATAACTTTTCCCAAATCTCACAGGGGATTTATTGGTATCAATTTGTACTCCTGGGTTGAGTGAGGTAATCGCACAAGTTTTTTTTGCCCTTGGCAAAAATGGAACGAATGAGGACTCGAACCCTTGCACCTCGACATAGGAACACATTCCTATGTGTTTTACTTCGCCACCTCGCTTTATATAATTACGTTAGGAAAACAACAAATTCCCTCTCAGATGTTAACAAAACTATTTTGTTTACAGTTATTGTTGAGCTTATCCCGTGTAGATACTCTAGAATGATAATAATAGAAATAGCTAGTCAATGTGGAACAACGACCTTCTCTCCTAAAAGGCTCTGGATTTTAAAGATATATTATCTTACCTATTCTGTTTATCTCGGGCTTAATCCAAACAGACTGATTGCGTGACGAACCCCAGTAGGATGCTGCTCACCGATAGACTGACAGCATTGAAACCACGGGCCCTATGATACGGTACCCGATGGTATCCGACACACTTTTCAGTAGACCTTAAGAAACCACAGTAACCGTGGCCCGGATTGTGATGCGCACGCAACTTCTCCATAAAAATTTGAGCAAAAGCTTTAAAATTAAAAGGTTGTAGTTGTTCCGCACTTCGCTGCTACTTTTTGTCGATTCGCTGCATTATTTTTTGTTTAAAGCAGACAAAAACAACAACAAACAAAAAAAAACAACTAAGAATAACCCAATAAATAATAATAATAACATAATAACCCCACACAAACAACCACCGTCCAGCCTACCTCCCAGACCTCGACCCCCCAGAAAAAACAAACAAACAGACCCCCGCACCCCCCCCCCCCAAACAAACAAACAACCCAAAAAGACCACAAAACCCCCCACCAAAACAACAACAAACAAACAACGCAACAAAAAACAAACAACAAACCAAACCACAAAACAAAACAACTCCAACAACATAACAAACAATAAAAAAAAAACCCAAATAAGCAAACAAAGATTTGGTTATCTATTCGTGTTTGTCTATTCAGTGCGTCAGAGAGCTGTATAAGCTTTTCTATCGATGTAAAGCTACTTAATTAAGAATGAATATCGTTTAACAGAAATGACTTCGCCTCACACAGGAAGTGCGCACAATTTAGGATATGAAATTATAATCTAAAACGGATTACAACGAACAATCCTCATAAATCCGTACTAGCTTCATCTTTTAAAAATGTTCACAGCAGCGTGGCGCGGCAGTGTGGTTGAATATTGAGCCCAGGGCGTGGGACGTGTCCGGTGTTCTTACCCTGTTCTGTGTAATTCAAATTGAATTTCATTTGTCTGCTTGTCTCTTCCGTACCTCCCTTTCCAAACCCCAAAGCAAGAGAATGTTGAGGAAATAACAACAAAAGAAGTTGATGAAGGAGAAATACAAAACACAGTCTCTCGATGGAAAAGCCCCAAAAGAGGAAGGAAGGAGAAAAAGCAATAAAACGTCAAAAGTAGTCTGGCAGGTCTAAAAAAGTATTTCATTCGGGATAACCAGAAGTTGTTGCTATTAAGTTAAAAGGAAATATATACGAGTTCTTTTTCAAATTGCTATAATGTCACTTTGATGGACGGCAGCAGACTAAAATTTCCCTAATGATATCTGGGAGTATCAAAATATACAATCCTGTTTGCTAATGGTAGACCATGAGGGGTAAAAAGGGGGAGGAAAGGGGGGGGGGGGGGGTGTTATTGGTCATTGATGACTGTCTCAGGTAATACAAATACAAAAAATCAATATAAGTCAGTACCCCGTCTTTGATGTACTAACATAGATACAAGCGCGTTAGTAATATTGAAAATAATAATATCTCTTTGAATATGATAACAAGATATTCCAGAACAAGATTCTCAAAGACGCTCACCAATGTGAATAGAATAGGGAAAACGATAAGGTTTGCCAGCTTTTCAACAATTGAAATCATGAAGCATTTTAGAGGCGGGACATCTTGTTTATAGTTCATCTCAGATAGAGCTTGGCCCGCAAAGCTGGAAAAAGACCTTAGGCTCTGGCCGGATTTGAAACACACAACGGATTCCATGAGCGAGGACTACAACCAACGAGCATCTACAATAAGAAAGTCAACTCGGCGTATTTCACTATATAATGAGTGAGGAAATTTCAAGAGCTGTTTCCCTTGCACCTTGTGTGATAATTGTGCCATAACGTGCACCGGATAGAACGCATTTCATGATTTTGGTGCGATATTTTTTTTAGTTCACATAATTTTAATTTAAAAAATGCATTACGACCATATCATGTATCGAGTATTGAACATACCAAAACAATCTGAGAATTCTGGGAACACTCGATGATAAAGGGACATCACTCTCATGCGGACTCGGTAAAAGTCATTGAGTTGAATATCTTATTGTAGATGATCTTTGCTACAACTACTGCATCACAGGGGAGTCTGACAATGCCGTGTCTATCATCCGGACTTTTAACAACAGCAACAACAACATCAGCAGCAACAAAAACAATGATGGTGTTCGTTTTTGAAAAGAGAAAAGGGTAGGTTGCTTATGCTGGTGTGAATGACATAAAAATCGAAACGGCGGCCATCGTGGTGTGCGTTTTGCTGGCCGTCTCAAATGGACACGTCAGGGACTGTCCAAATGTTGGCTGATCGAATCGACCGCGCATTAGGCCTGGGATTAAATCTGTGATTCGATGGCGCTTTCTGGCACTGAGTCGTGATTGGGGTACCGAGGGGTCAATGGGGTACCAAGGGGTCAAGATTGCCTTCCTCCCAGTGGGGATCTCTCCATGAAGTCCGGCATGATGGGCAGATAGAGCTGTCAGCAAGGAATAAGTATTCGCCAAGAAGCTTGTGGTATAAAATCTTGTAATCCATCGCAAATTACTGGCATCTAATCATCATTAAGTTGTTAATGACAAGACCATGGGTCCCATTCATTATTTCAATGAGATTAAGGAGAGGAGGAGGGGTGTCGTGGCGTAGTGGTGATACATTCGCTTTGTGCACACAATCTACTGGGTTCGAATCCCGGCGTCGGCGTGGGGAATATTTTCTTTTATGGGAGTTCTTATGGCTTTCACCCTAATGATTCTTTATACAATCAAGTCGTATCGTAAATGGAGTCTAAATTGAGAGCCCCCACCTTTGATATGACCTAGAATGTATTGTCCACTAGAAACTTTTTAAACGTTTTGATATGGTTGGTCCAAAATCCTACCTTGGATTATTTACATGTCCTAATAGGAGCTAATCGGACTCATTTGACAGATTTGATTTTTTAGTTAAAGGACATAAATCTATCCAGTATATAACTTAACAACTAAAACTGATACTTCTGGAAAACGTGGATTCTCGGCTACGTTTAGCTAAGTTCGACAATAGGTCAGAATTATTCGACAAAACATTCATATTCAATTGCAATGCCATATTAAAAATTGGTCAAGAATTAAAAACTCAATAAGAAAACTAACCATATTCTATGTATCTTTTAGGCCTTTCCAAGTACTTTGTTTTAAAAGTTCCATCATCATATCATAGTACCGTGCGTGCTGAGATGCGTGGGCGATCATATCTCTCCATACTTCATGGTCGCTGGTTGCTCTGATGTTATCTGTATTCTTCTCTTATCCCAGCCATTCTGTGATGTTGTCAATCATTTTGGTCCTCTGTCTTCCTCGAGCTCTTTCCCCCATTATGATTCCAGTTGTCAATGTCTCTAGGCCCTCTCTCTTCTGTGTCCAAAATGTGATTGTCTCTTTCGTATCTTAACTATCAGTGTTCTTTTCGTTTCCGCTTCAAGTAAGACATCTTTATTTGTTTTCTTCGCTGTTCACGATATTCTCATCATTCTACGTCACTGTGACACTTAGCCTCCAGGCTTCACATCAATATGATAGTATGGGCTCCACATTGAATCACTCTTAACTTTAGGTTGGGATGTTTCTTTGTTTGTTGATATTGCCTTCATGCTTTCGTCTGGCATATCCTGGGCTTAATGTCTTCTTCACATCTTCTATCTGATTTTATTATAGAGCCCAGATATTGAAATCTTTCTACTTGTTTCACTTATGTTGCATTCACCAGGATGTTGCTAATTGGCACATTTTTCTTTCTGTTGACTACCAATTTTTCCATTTTCTTAACATTTAGATTGAGTTCCATTTTTCCATTAGCTGTTGTAGATCTTCCTCGTTTTCTACCAGTCGTGCTGTCTCTTCCTCACATCGTAGGTTATTTCCCAATATCCCATTTTGACTCCAGGCATGTGTATTATGTGTCTCATTACTCGTTCACAGTACTGTAATGTATATTGAGAAAAGGTCTGGAGATAGGACACGTCCTTGTCTAACGCCTCTTTTTATCATTTGGTATTCACTTGTTTAGTTATCAATTCTTACAGCAGTTTTCTTGTTACCAGTACAGGTTTTTGATTATTCTGAAACCTTTTCCGTCGATATCTAATTCCTGCATGATGGCAATTACTTTGGTGTGCTGTACTTTATCAAAAGCTTTGGTACTGTAGATGAAGCATATGTAAATATATTTTTTGTTTCTCCAAGCCTCTTTCTATCATTCAACAGTTTAGTTTAATTTCCTGCACAATATTGAAAAACTCGTTTTTATATGATATCTCAATTCATTCTTTTTCTGCCGTATCTACGGATTCTCTCCATCATCATTAATGTGCCCTCTATGACAGATAATATTATTTTTATTTTTGTCAAACCGAGACGCTCACAATCTAGCTAAAAACCTGATTCCACTGATATCATCGTATAATTTTGATGTGAATGAGAAAGTTCAATACCATTACGTTAATTAGTTCTATAACCGTTCTATTACGTAAATGACGTCTCAGAATCAGAAACATACCAAGATAGGCAATTGTATTCAATTTACCCATGTCATTTCCATGACGTATCATTCTAGTTATACACTCCAGTTCCATAGACTTAAAAAAAGTCTAAACTCACAAGAAATGTAAATCTTTTTATTATTTTTTCCCGCCTCATTATTGTTACGCAGAGGAAAGCAGACTTTCAAATATATTACGAAGTCTGCCCTGATATTTCGTTAAGATTGACGACTTAAGAAGGCATTTTGGCAATCATTCTTTGGAATATAGAAATGGCCATGATGATGGTTGCTGATTATTGTGATACTGGTGGTGATTGGGTTCACAAAGTATGAATGCTTTTGACGATTAGCTGTGGTCATGTTATTAATTTTTTATCATAGACAACTCAAGCACCATCGCTTTGTAGTAAAATTCAATATGCAGTCTATTTCGCCTGGTTATTTGTCATGTCATTTCATGTAGAAATCACGTTACGCTCATAGAGTGGTAGATCACTAAATATGTGTGATTGAAATATATTCATAGGGAATCATAAGAAGATTGTGTAATACCCATAATTGAAAATAAGATGATATATTCAGCAGCAACAACATTTCTGGTGTCAACATGGTCAGCAACCTAAGTAACCTAAGTGGGAATTTTGAAAGCATTGTTGTGTAAAAGGGTAGTACAATGAATGACAAAGTTGAATGTTAAACACACAGGTCATTATTCTAATAAGGTTAAGGTAAATGGAATATTCTATTAACAAGATATGAAGACTAGGTGAAACAAGCTTTAGAAGTATACTCAAAAGGAATGTTTGCATTTTTCATTCAATATTGATAAGCAGCAAAGAGTAGAATTCAAATACACTGCGAAGTCTCTCCTGATATAGTGTTAAAAATAAAGAATTAAGAATGCATTTCTAAGACATATTATGGTGGAAGAAAAAGAAAATGAAAAAGGCGCTGCAGAAAATAAAGTAAGAACAGTGCCTCAAGAGAGTAAGAAAATACAACACAATTAATGACACTGGCAAAACGAAAATGAATTAAACGGATGAATACTTAAGTATTTGGACATTCCATAACAGAATTGATTAAGATGTCCTAGAACAAAAGACAGATTACATTCAATGAAAAAAATTTCCCCATGGGAAAATTGCAGGCAAAAAATAATGAAAAGCAGACAACCAACATCTTAAATAATAATAATACATAGCATTTCTATAGCGAGAACATAAATAGGCTCCTCCCCCTCCCTGGGGATGTTATGTCTTTGTGTTTTTCTGAAAGGGGGTACCGTACTAAGAGGACCTCTTTAAAAAAAAGTTGGCCATTTTATACTAGCACAACACTGAGTTATGGCCCTTGAAAGGTCAAACAAATGTCAAATTTTCCTTTTTTTATTTCTTAGAAGCCCATCATATGTAGGTTCTTTTACAAGTTGTTTGATTTCAAAATAACGAAAGAATTATTTTTACGAATATTTTTTTTCAAAATAATACTATATCATGATTCATATAGGAAAAGAAATATCATAAAGACTGTTTTCTAAAAAAACAGCATAAAATGACCCAATTCACTATATCACCCTCTGTGGTGACAATAATGATGTAAGAGTTGCATTTATCAATTTATCACATTAAAAAATGTTTGTGGAAAAAATCTAGGTCAAAATCAAGGTCATAGATATGTACCCATGCTGCCGTGATAAGTTCGGCAAAATTTTCAAAAGCACATTTTTTCCTGTCTAAGGTATTTAGATCCACTGGAACCACTCCCCCTCCCTCCATGGGGGGTTTATGTCCATATACTATTCTGAGAGAACTCTATATGAGAAAAAACGTATTTGCAAAAAAAACATAACCCCAATAAGGAGTTAATGCCCCTGATAGGATGTCATCCGGCACTTAGGGATGGGGAGGCGGGGGTTCCAGTTTGAATATTTTAAATTGTGAAAATGCACCTGATGACTCATATCAGGGGCCATACTCCTCATTGTGCTAATATCTGTTGGCAAGCTTTTGTTTACTGGAAAACCTATATAGTGTTCTTTCTGAATATCATAATGACATAAAATCCAGAGGAGAGGAGGGGGCGGGGGGGGGGGGGGGGGGGGGGGGTTCCCCGGGGTCCAGTAGCCCATAGACCAAAGCTGGACAAATCTACCAAAGACAAAAGTGTTCCACACGACCTTTGAGAGAGCCGAATGAAAAATGTCACGTGGTTAAAGAATAAACGAACGAACAAAAGACAAAAATAGCGTATCGATTAGGAGCCAACGTCAGGGTTTTTATCATTAACTTTTGAAGTACCAATAACTAACTTAACCTTTAAGATGGTTTCAATAATTCAGTTTGACTTGTTTACGTTGTGAAAAAGGTTACAAACCCTGGGAAGCACGATGTGAATAAGAAGATCGTACCAATTCACTATCGATCTCAGTAAGTGCAATAGGTGCAAACCAGGTTGAAGCAGTCGATGCTGTATTGTCACTGGGTGAATAAATACCAACACCTCAGGGCATGGCGTGACCCCGTCATGGGTTATTAGGAATAATCGAATAATTAAATCAAATACTTCTGCTGGGTTTGTTATGGTGCGCATATTATGTGTCAGTTAAATCATTCAGGAAGAAATCTGGTTGCTTGACACAATAGCTGATCACACAATGCTTTTGGGACATTCAATAAAACTCTCAGTGAAAAAGAACGAGTAGACGGCCACGAGCCAGGTGGAGAAGAAATACCGAGGACGAGTTGATAAAAAAGTACCAGTGCTTCAGTTGGAAAAAGTAAACAAGAGCAGCCTAAAATAATAATAATGATAATAATAATAATAAAGCATTTATATAGCGCCATTCGACGCTGGAGCGTTGTAGGTGACCCAAAGTTTAACCGGAGCGACGGGACAAAGTAAGTGTTCATGGCGAAATCAGAATAAGAATTGGAATGGCAGAGCAAAACATGATCCACATTGCTTACAATATGTCATCAAACGATAGAGAGGCATGCCAAACGATCTGAAAATCAAACTTATAATCGTTGTTGAGCAAGTCATGTCCTATGGCTTGGGACTTTCAGATTGTTTGACAAAAGAACCGATACATGTGTTCTAAAAAGTATTTTATTACAAGAAAACTTATCGAAAACGTCAATAAAAGAAAACTTGAATAACATTGGTAATGGGTTAGAACAAAACAAGAACACATACCTCATAGTAGTCATTTTTGTAGAAGGAAAAAAATAACACAGACATCCTATCTGCTCCTACATGAATAAACATAACCAGCATCAGCGGTCTTAATAATCAAGAAGTTGACCACAAGACGTGTCAGAGAGTGCTTGCAGCTAACATGAACGTATACAGATGAACACCACGGGAGGTAGACGAGGTGGAGGACGTACATATTAATTATCTCTAAACCAAATGTCGTGTTAGGAAATAGGTTTAGAGTTTTTAACAAGATCAATATCATAATCCTCATTCATAACAGGAATTGGTGTTTAAAAAAACACATTTATCATGCACGATTATAACTTTGACGTCAAGAAAATAATATACATTATAAAATCAATACGTTATAGCCTAAGGTAAACATTTGCGTGGATGTCGACAAGAATATCACACAAAAATAAAAAGAAGCCCAACGCACCCACACTGAACGCGGCAATTGGTGTGACTCCGATCCGTTCTGTGATTAAAAGACAGTATCCAACATTGTTTGTCTGGAATTAAACGGAAACTGAAAAATGAAACGTTCTAAAAAATATTATATCCTATCTATTCTAACACGTACAAAATTTGCAGATATGTAGGATACTATTTATTGTAACACGTACAGAAAGTACAGATGCGCTATTTACTGTAACATGTACAAAAAGTACAGATGCACTATTTATTGTAATACGTACGAAAAGTACAGATGTACTATTCATTGTAACAGGTACGAAAAATACAGATGTACTTTTTATTGTAACATGTAGAAAAAGTACAGATGTACCAGGTACGAAAAGTACAGATGCACTATTTATTGTAACACGTACGAAAAGTACAGATGTACTATTCATTATAACATGTACGAAAAGTCCAGATGTACTTTTTATTGTAACATGTAGAAAAAGTACAGATGTACTATTCATTGTAACAGGTACGAAAAGTACAGATGCACTATTTATTGTAACACGTACGAAAAGTACAGATGTACTATTCATTATAACATGTACGAAAAGTCCAGATGTACTTTTTATTGTAACGTGTAGAAAAAGTACTGATGTACTATTTATTGTAACACGCACGAAAAGTACTGATGTACTATTTATTGTAACACGTACGAAAAGTACAGATGCACTATTTTGTGCCAATGTCAAAATCCTTGCTATAACCCATACATGCCACAGAAACCATTATTGTGGTCCGAATGTTTTAATTATGATGATACTCTATATCTTTATGGCCACTATTGTCATATAGAAATACACGTATTTAGAGGAAACAAAAAATTAAATCACCATAAAAAGTGCGGATGCAGAAGTGTGCAAAGTAGCATTTTCACGTCGTGACCTGTGTATGATCGAAGGAATGAAACAACTTGTAAGTAAACTGATGTATTCTAAAATGAAGTAAATATTGTACTCATTTTGAAGGCTTAAAGATGTAGTTTCACAAAGAAAGGAATATACAGTGCACAAGAGGCAGAGAAATGTACAAAGATATGTACAGAGATATGTACAGAGAAATGTACAGAGATATGTACAGAGATATGTACAGAGATATGTACACAGAAATGTACAGAGAAAGGCACAGAGAAATGTACAGAGAAATGTACAGAGATATGTACAGAGAAATGTACAGAGAAATGTACAGAGAAATGTACAGAGAAAGGCACAGAGAAATGTACAGAGAAATGTACAGAGATATGTACAGAGATATGTACACAGAAATGTACAGAGAAATGTACAGAGAAAGGCACAGAGAAATGTACAGAGAAAGGCACAGAGAAATGTACAGAGAAAGGCACAGAGAAAGGCACAGAGAAAGGCACAGAGAAATGTACAGAGAAAGGCACAGAGAAATGTACAGAGATGTGTACAGAGATACGTACAGAGAAATGATCGCCAATGCCATACGGCAGGACATTTGAAAGAATTATAATCATCATGAATGGACCACAGTCT
>JARBEQ010242518.1:0-11847 GCA_030265355.1 Tritonia tetraquetra | reverse complement strand
TAATATTTGTAGACAGCTAGAATTATAAATAAATAGATAAATGGATATGTTAGGCAGGCCGGGATATGAGAGACAATCCTTGAGTATTAACTGTATTTGCTCATATCTATTTAATTTAATGAGCGTATTTTTTTGTTTGCTTTGAGTTTGTCGCCCTGCTTTCGGCATGAATCTGTTTTGATAATATGAATTATTCAGCGCCCTCATCTCCCACTTCCAAGGCCACGGGAATCACGGATGCACACGATGGGATAAATAGCTAATTGGACCAAACTGCAGGTAGGAATAAACACCGAAAACGGTTGTGCAATTAGGATGAATAAATAATCAATCAATAATTGAGCAAATTAAATGTCAATTTTGATAATATTGACGTGGCGAATAATATAAATACTAATAATAATAACAACAATTATCATGATATAAATAATAATTTAAAAAATAATAATAATGATGGTAATAATAATAATAATAATAATAATAACAATAATAATGATGATAATAATCATAAGATGATGATGATGATGGTGATGATGAAGATGGTGAGGATGATAATGGTAATAATAACAATAATGATAATAATAGAATAATGAGAAGACAATCATGACAATAGCGGTGAGAATAACAACAAGTCCACTAATAATAATGAGTGATGATGAAAATAATAATCAGAAATATTAATGTTGACAATAACAATGATGCTGATAACGTCAAAGTAAAACTGCAATCATTAACATTTGGTGATAATAGAAATTACAGTTATAATATCCTTTGTTACAAGCATGAGTATTCTCTTTTTGATGTTAAATATGTTAATAACAGTTCAATCAGAAACTTGCTCCTTATCATTATTTTAGAATGTTTGAAAGGGCAATTGAATGCATCATTCTAATAATTAGTATTTGTTTATGTGCATGTTATCAGCAGCTTGTAAGATCTCTGATCATGAGCAAGTATGCATATTGCATCTTAATCGATGGAAATTGTGATTTGCAAAAAAAAAAAAATGACAACAAAGATGGGAAGAGCAAACTCAAGCCCTTCCAAAAGCTCTTATCATATCTTGACCTTTCTCGCGCAACCATATCCACTGCTTACCAGATGGTTTTCAAAATGTATATGAAATACTTTGAACAAGATGTTGCGTTGCCCTTGGGAGTAGAATTTATAGGAACCGTTGGGTATTTTGGACCAGTTGTTAAAGGCTCTGAAGCTTACTTCTTTGGCGATTAGTTACCGTAGATTACTCGTTACGCCCAATGTGGTAAATTCTCCCAGTTCTTACCTAGCTGAGGAGGTGACCACAAGGGCTACATTAATTTGTTTATTGACCTTGATTATGATTTATACTGCCCAGTGTATTTCTCATGGTGTCAATAAAGAGTTTAGGACACAGTGGGCTAATCACCTGCTTGTCTGAAATTATTTGATCCAGAGGATTTCCAAACCTGTGTTCAGCCATGCTTGGTTTATCTGAACATGGGGTTGGCCGCAACACTGCTTTGTGCGGTATTAATGGGGTTCGATCAAACAAACAGATTACTCGTCGTCGTCTTATGTGGCAAGATCTACTCAGTTTTCTTTTCGCTGAGGAGTTTACCACCAAGGCAACATTAAATATTGTTATGGCCAACACTTGGGCAGCAGCTAAAAATGTGATGCTAAATTGTACCATTCAAGGTTCACCCAAAGTGGGCTGATCACCTGCTTGCCTTATCTACCCGATCCAGAGTTTTTTTTCCAGCACTGTGTTTAGCAATGCTGGGCATGGAGCTGGGCGCAACACTCCTTAGGGGTATTATAATATGCGATATGGATAACAAAACACAACAAGAGATAACTCTCCTCGTCAAATCCCGCTTCTCGTTCTCCATTTCTTGTCCATTCGGTATCATACTAGCTTTGCCTCTATCCCCTTAACTCTTTTTAAAATATCTGTTTGATTATCTTTATCTCACGAGTTAGTGCGATATATGAACAAAGTCTACCTATGTATATATGTAACAGTTAGTGCGTGTAGGGAATACATGGGCGTGAGTTTAATGCGTGTTGCAATTAAATCAAATCAAATTGTCCATTGTACTTAATGTGATGTATTTTTCTATGCGGCACCAGTGGAAACAAAAACAAGTGATGTTGTAATTACAATTGATAATACATCCATTTGTGTAACGTTTCATCATAGATTGAAATAATAATAATGATTGTGATAATAATGATGATGATGATAATAATAATAATAATGATAATAATAATAATGCATAGCATTTCTACAGCGCATGATTATATTTGAAAAAATGTTACTTCAATATACATTTCTCTTTAGAGCCCAGTCCATTGTGTCCCATAACAAATCTGCATTTCTCACTTCTTATCACGATGGCTCAATTTGAATCGTTGTAAGATTCCAATAAAGACGAGGGCATCGAATCAGAGCGGCCCCAGGAGGCCCCGCAGTTTGATGAGGCGCCAAGGAGTGTAAATGTTTATTATATAAATGCGCCTCCCGAGAGGCTTCTGACATGCGTGTGTCGCAGTTAATAATAGCGCTATTCATTGTCTAGGGCGCCAGACTCTGTGTTCCATTACATGCCTGACAGATAGATGGAATAATTTATCGACGTGAGCCGTTTGACAAATATTGGCAATAGAGTAATGGGCGTGTTATTGACACCAAATTAAGGTGTATGGAACGCAGCCAAAGCCTATCGTGCAAAAGGTTTTGTTCACAGCCTCCGAACAGAAAAAAATACAACGGCGCCGCAGTCACCCGGACGCTTGCCACGCACAGCCCGGTGCGCCATGGGATGTGGATAAAGACAGGTTTCCCACATCGGCCCCAGCCCATGGCACGAGCCTGGACTCGAACCCGGTACCGTTGTCTTTCATCACAATGCTTGCGATCTGGGTCTGCTGTGGACGAGCTTAGTGGGGGAAATTTATAGCGTTTAATGCAACCACACTTTTTACAGGTGGATATAAAAACAGACACATGGTTTGCCAGACAGAGATGCAACCATACACACAAATGCTCTTATACACACTAACCATACTCACAAAGAGATTTTTTAAATGAATTAAACACACAACCACATATACGGACCCCCCCCCCCCCCCCACACACAAACACACACATCACTTGGGGTAGTAGACATAATACCTCCTCTTTTTCATCCATTCCAGGAATACAATTGATTGCCTTCACTCTCTGGAGACTCAATGTGACTAAGATTACTGAAACTACCTTTTTTTCTTTATTGATACCAGCAGACTTGGTTGTGCTCTGTCAGTGATTGAACACGCAAATGTTCTGCCTCTGCATGACCTTCGACCTTCTTAAGCACTGATATTTTTTTTAATGTTGTGTCTCATCTTCCAGAGCCCACAGCTCCATTGTCTCCTGAAGTCTACATCAAGCCTTACAAAAATACCACAACCTCTGTACAGTCCCATGCAGCTGATTTCCGTTGGAATTCTCCCCATTTGACCAACGGAATTATTAGTCACCACTTGGTCAAGCATTGGATGGGTACAGGGAAAGACAGTCCGGTTGTTGAAGCCAGGGTCTCTGGCACAGCTCGACATTTTATCTTGCCGCATTTGATCAAGTCACAGACGTATCACTTTAATGTGAGTAATTCTATTTCTACTTAACATAGAGAAGACATTTACCTTACATGAATTTGAATAGGGGGTCCCAGTGGCGCAGAGGTACGGTTCTCGCCTCTGAAGTGAAAGGTACCGGGTTTGATTACCAGCACCAACACTGTCAGGTATTTTTCTCCGTGAAACTCGGTGAATGCCACCCTCCTGATCCTATTCTGGTAGGTGGGATCAAAGAACCTAGTCCTATCAGAGACAGACGATAAACTTGGCAGTTGAAAATCAATAAGAGTAGGCCGCAAGGCTGCTGTCCGAGCAAAATTAATTCCTCCGACAAAGGTCACAGTGGGTGATCACCTGCTTGGCTTGATATCTTTATCCAAAGAAATCCAGCCTCATAGTGCTGACCCTAAGCTGTAATGGTAAAAGGGAACTGGATAAGAAAGAAGAAAGAATTTGAATAGAATATCCACAGCAACCTTTTACTCACACATGGAAAGCAAACTTTATGTTTAATCTAGTTTTGCATTATAAGATTTGTGAATTTTGTTGGAACCAAAAAGAAAATGATAGTAATGAAGTACATTAAAAATGTTCCAATAGGTTATGGCGTGCAATGAAGCTGGATGTGGTCTCGCCTCAGATACAAAAACAACAACAACTGATGGTAAGAGAATACTCTAAATCTAAAATGATCCAAATAAAGGGAGATAGATAAAGATATGAAACAATATGTCATAAAAGATTGCATTGGGAGTGGTGGTTAAGAGAAGAAAAAAATATTGATCTCTCTAAACCATATTTATTTCACATGATTTTAATCTTGTTTTTGCTTTTGTGAAGTTTAAATTTTGGATTTGAAGATATTTTTTTTTCTTTTGTACATTATATCTATCCATGTTATAATTCTGGACAAATAAGATTTCCTCATCTTCTCTCCACACAGCTGTGAATCCAATCCCGACACTACTGGTTGCTTCATGGAAGGGATTGATGCTGACAGAGATGGATGGAAGACTTAATTCATCAACGGTTTTGTCTGGATCTATCCATGAGGCTGTTACATTTCTCTTCCAAAATCCACCTCGGATATTTTGGATGGACCAGGGGAAAAGATTCTTATATGAAAACATTAAAAGTCCTTCCAAAGAGGTGAGATATAACTCATATCTGTAATTCTGATTAAACTTGATAGCTTGAGAATATACGATGATGAACCAAGAGGTGAGGAGAGAATATGGCATGCAATAGATAAAACTTTCAGTTGATGTTTTCTATCCTTGTCAAACTCCCTTTTAGAGGTGAAATGATTTTTTTTTTAAAATACTGAACATGCTTCAAACACTGAGAGCAATGACCTGATTGTGGTGAGTTCCTTATCCATAGATAATTGCCAGCATTGGGTGTGATGGGCTTTGTGCTGGTTTGGGTAATGATTCTGATTTTTTTTTTCTTTTTACAAGAGATGCCCCAAATTTCATGCAATTTGCCCTTGTCTCATTCAGAGCCATCTGGCTGAATTGAATGAATGAATCTTTCCTTCATTTTCCCCACTCAAAAGATATCAAGCTAAAACAATGATTTTATTCAGGTATATATGGGAAATTTTATAGGAAATCCAAAATTTTTCTGAGACGTATCCTTAATTTTATTATTTTGTCAGTACAACTATTTATCTAATCTATTTTTACAGTTAACAAAACTAAAGGGAATAGGAAAAGATGTCACGATTGATTGGATAAGTCGGACATTGTACATCATAGAGTCAACAGGAAACAGGAAGAATTCCATCATGACATACAATATTGACCAGCAAACGTACACACAGCTGATTTCAAGATCAGCAACCATGGGCAGCATCGTGGTGGATCCCTACAATAGGTAATATGACGGTTCATCCTTGAAATTGTCAAATTGGTTCTGATCATAGTTATCCCTATTTGTGTTCGCATCTTTTATTTATACCGATACCTTACACCGAAAGGTACTAAAAAGGTTATTGATAAAGAAAGAAAGAAAATATATCAATAACAATAAACATTTTTTTTTAAGTTTACTTTTTACAATGAATCTTTTGTGTCAGAAAATTTGCATCAAATTATGCTGGTCTTTTAAAGAACGGTTGTTTTTTTTAATAGAATATATTTTCAATCATATTATGGTTTCAATATGATCTTCTTCAATGAGATGCACAGTTCTATAATCTTATTATCTGATATTTTCAACTATAGTATTGTGTACAAAAACTCATTTGGCATGGTTGTTGCGTTGACTTTATTTTGAAATGTATCTTTTGATGGTTTTTTCTTACACCAGTGCTGTAATATGGACAGAGACAAACTCAGTTGGCAATGGCCAAATCATGTCAATGGATATAGGTACAAAGCAAGTCAAGACTGTGCTGGGCCCACCCAAGAGATCAAAAAGAAATGCTGGGAAAGGGTCGTGCTCATGTCAAGACCCAATAAATGTGGCATCGGCCATTGCTATTGACTACTCATCTGGAGATGGATCGACGCGTCTTGTTTTCACTGACAAGAATAAGAAAGCCATCTATTCGTCTGACATTCTTGGGTGTGACTGCCAACTTATCATGCCTCTTTCCTCAATGGATGGTCTAGGTAAAGTATTATCTTTAACCAAAGAAAAATTAAGTCATATGTTTGGATCTTTGAACAATTTCTTAATATCTTATTGCTGTTTTGTAGTTTTGTAGGGCAGAAATATAAGTGAGTGAGTTTACAATGATTAACAGGCTGAAAGTTGGGTTGTGGCAAGTGGCAGATGGGGTCACTAATGTTGTCTTGAAACATTATCATAAAACTATTATTTGATGACCATACATTGTATGTTACATTTAGCAGAGGGTTTTAGTGATATATGTATGACCTGTTTTTGTTACAAACAGCGTTTAGTTGGGTTAAAAAATGTCACATAAAACCTTCTGCCAATAACTCCTTGAAATACCAAATCGACATCTCCTCAATTTGTTGTTACTAGTGACAATTATTTATGTACATAGATTTATGGTCATTTCTTTCTTTCCCTAGACTCAGCTCCAGACTTGATGGCTGTGGACCACATGCAGGTGTCTTGTTACAGCAAAGCCCAGGGGAAGTTGTACAGTGTGAAGAAAACGGACAAGAAGATCAACGTTAAACATCAAATCCCAAATGTCCTAGACATTGTTGCCTATGGTTCCCATCTACAACCCCTTCCTGGTTAGAGCAGAACACGTCTAGATGTTTTTTTAAAAATACACATTATGTAGTCGTGTATTTACAGCCTTTGTCTCTTATGTTCTAATGTTTAAGACAATTATTGTGGGTCTTTGTTTTATTGATGTTTTCAGTAAAAATGCAAAAAAAATATAATGCTATAAAGATATATTTGTAAAAATGAAATCTTAGTTTATTGAAGTAATCCTTACCATTTATCTAGATTCTGTGTGTCTGGACCCTGGTGCTTATAACTCAAGTGTGCAGCAAGTTCAAGTGAACAGCACTTCTATTAGATTGAAATTGTCTGCACCAATACGCCCGGAGTCATGTAAAAAGATAAGCTCACCTGCAGTCAAGTACACCATCTACCATCGTCAACTGGCAAAGACCAAGACAGGGACAGCTCCAATTGATTGCCAGGCGGATAACACATTATGTGTTAAACAGGTAAATTCATGACCAAAGCGATAGTCAAGGAGAAAAAACGTGAAAGTTAATGTCATCACTATCACCTAATGTCACAAGTAAGGAAATGATAACATTTCCAAACATGCATTAACTTTCTTCAAATGAAGTATCTGGGGGATTTTTCAATTTTCTCTTCTGTCAATGAGTTACTGCCATAATATAAACTCACTCCTTGGTTTGGATATTATGATGAATGGAATCAAATGGATTACTATCATATAAACTCACTACTCGGTTTGGATGTTATGATGAATGGAATCAAATGAATAACTATCATATAAACTCACTACTTGGTTTGGATGTTATGATGAATGGAATCATCACATAGGGTTTCTCATCCCTGATTGTGGATGTTGCAAAAATGGAGAAATCCATTTGTTATATTGACATTATCTTCTTCTCAGGAAACATACTCTACCCATGTGACAATAGAGGGTCTGCAGCCATATTGTCAATACTTGATTCAAGTGGCTTCCAGTAACTATTACACAGAGTACCTGTCTTTACAGATGGGGAATCCAGTTATTATCACCACCAAACAAGGAGGTAAGAAACTTGGTTTACTTTGTTTGGACAATCAAATAGAAGTGAATACATAGGTTTATTAATGTAAGTCATGTGATAATGATGATAGAATGACAATGGAATGGTTTTTAGTTCATATGTATATGTATGATCATAAATATTATGTTTTTATGTTTTTGGTGCCTCTCTTGGTGTCTCAGCAGTACGGTGTTCGCCCCGCAATCGGAACGACGGTGGGTCGAATCCTACCTGCTGAGAAATTTTTCACCGTGTCCTTGAGCAAGACACTTTGCCCTAGCGCACGGGGCGCTGCACTGCAGCGACCCATCAATGGTAGGGGATGAATGAGAGGCCACAAGTTGTATCTATTGTATTTCTGTGATCATGTATTGTAATGCTATGTAATATTTCTAATGTAATGTATAATGTATTTATGATTGATTATGATTGCTTATATGTCCACCATTGTAAAATGACAAATTGCCCGAAAGGGACAAATAAAGTTTATTATTATTATTATTATAATCATGAGTCATCTCTAAATTCTGTTTTTTTATATTTCAGTTCCTTTTAATGTCAGAGACCTTGTGACTACACGTGTAACACCTGATAAAATCCTGGTGGAATGGCTCCCGCCTCTTGAATTCAATGGTCCAGCCAATCAAGTGACATATGTCGTCCAGTATTCCACAGTCACGGCAGAAGGGCTACAACGGAAGGAGATGCAATATAATGATGAAACTGATCTCTTGATGAGTGTCATTCTCAAAGGACTGGAGCCAGATCACAAATATAGCATCAGTGTAAGTATAGAGATATTTATAGGCAACGTATGAAAATATTGCAAAAATGTAAACATTTGTCATTCAATATGATTTTTTTAGAAACAATGACAGATATAAAATCAATTGGATTACTTTGTTAGGATATCTTTAATTTTTCACTTTGGTATTCTTGTTCAATGTCAGTTATTTTTCACATTCAATAATAAATTTTCTCTTTTCCCCTTCTCATTTCCATAGATACAAACGTGTCTGGGCAATAGAGAAAACTGCAATGTGTCTGAGCCATCTGAAACACACACCTTCAAAACCCCCAGCCCTATTTCCTTTCCATCTCAAACACACAACAGTATGGAAATCAGATGGAGGTCCCCAGATGATGACAGCATGGTGTTGCATGCATGTCAATACGCAGAGGTTAGTGTGCATAAATTGATTCATTACTTCTGGCTATGAACCGCACAGGTAGACCATACCGTCATCATATACTTGTGAATATCTTTGGACATGAAATATTAGTTTTATTCACAAAACTCTGAAATAGATATCTTGTATTTGAATGAGGTGTAAACAATTACCCAGCCCAGGGCAGCATAAGATCTTGTCAAACTGTTTGTGTTGAAGCACTGTGTTGATACTGGTGTAATTACTACTAACCAAGAGTAAATGAAACATTGTTAAGAACATAGCACAGAACATGAAGAACTTTGTGGATATATGCTATGTAAATGTCCCCTTTAAACTTCAATTTACTTCTCTTTATCTTTGTTCTTTATATCCTTTGTGTTCATACCTATGTTTCAGGTGAGGCCTGGTGAGCTTGAGTGGAGCCTATGTCCAAATAGCTTCCCGGACAGAACCACTAATAACACAGAGTATGTAGAAAACATCACAGGTCTAGAGCCCAACACATTGTATGCCTTTGAGATCAAAGCAAACTATAGGGAGACGCCATCTTTCAATGCCATCTACCATTGGCCCCCAGAACAAAATTTGTTTACTCACAAAACATTGAGTAAGTAACGTTGATAGAATTTCTTTTGTATGTTTTACTTCATTGAGATTTGCATGTAGTAGCAAGGTAAATAATTATTTTGATAATTCTTAAAATAGATAGAATAGGAGATGTTGGTGAAATCCTCAGCACATTTACGCTTGGACACTTACTAATTGTTTTGATGTGCGCAATAAAAATGCCCCCTCCCCCCCCCCCTCCATTAATTAGAATCAAGTGTCCTTCTTTCCATTTTTTGTTCTACCAAGATACCGTCATAATAGATTTCTGCAGACTCTCCACTCTGAACTGTCTGTTTTGACTCCTTCACTTATTCAAATATCTATTTCTTGACTTTGTCTCTTCCAATTTGACTCATTCATTCTAAATTAACCGTGTTCTATGACAGCTGATTGCATTTTGTAGTTTTGTTATGAATTTCCATTTGAAATTATCAACAGACCAAAGTGTTAATAGCATCAGGAGTTTCACCTATCATTGAGATGTCAACAAAGCAATTTATATATCTAAATGTTCCTTCATTTCAGGTTTTGTTCCTGAACCACCCTTGGCTCCATCTGTAAGACACATGGACACAGGAGCGTATGAGGTTGCATGGGAAGAGCCAGATGATAATGGAGCAGCCATTTCTCATTACATTTTAGAATACAGGTAGAAATGAAGTGACTTGGATCCATAGTCTTAGATGTACTTTTCACTATCTCATAACTCATCATCATCAACATATCCTCTGTCTCCTTATTTTAATCTTGTTCCCTTCCTTCTTAAATTTGCTATTTTTACCCTTATTCATATACATTTTTTTCATTACATTGATGATGAAGCTTTATCTGGTTTAGTTGATTTTAGCAAATATTTTTTCTTTTACAACAGAGATCGTGATGAAAAGACATGGCAAGTTGCCTATGAAGGACTAGAAGACAGCTGGTTGGTGGACCAATCAAAACTTGACCATGGTCGTTCATACTATTTTCACATTCAAGCTGTCAACTCACAGGGTAGAGGTCCATTTAGTGAGGAGAGTACCCTCTTCTTGGCATCTTATGGCAAAGGTTAGAACAATTATGTTTTGTATTATTTGTCTGCTTCTCATGAAATAAGCAAAGTTGTGTTTTTTTTAACTCATAGTTTCCAAGTATATATTTTTTTTTATTTAACTGTTTATAATCTCATATAATTTCCTGCTCCTATTTTGTTTAACCTGTAACAATTATTTGTTGATATCACAATCAAAGAGATTATCTTCTATTTCCATCAACAGCACTGGAAGGGTCATTCACGAATGAAGTGACCATCGGAATCATTGTTGGCAGCATTGTCCTTCTAGGGATCATTGTACTTATCATTGTATTTGGTAAGATAGCATTCTTCAATTGTCCTCTCCAATGTTATTTTAGCGTTGAGGTGCTATTTGTTATGACAATGAAGACTCATGATCTTTCATAAAGTGGATTTTGATGATGTTGGTATATTGTTAAACATTTAAAAGTTCATTTTGGATAGATGATTTGGGATATGTACATGAAAATAGAAGTGAAATATTTAGTAGTAATAGCAAAGATCTTTCTACAATAAGATGTTTGACTCGGCGTATTTCACTATATGCTGAGTGAGAAATTTTTTAGAGTAGGTTCCCTTACACCTTGTGTGCCAGTTGTCCCATAGCGTGCACCGGAAAGAACGCATTTTATGTTTTTGGTGCATTATTTTTTAAAGTTCACATAATTTTAATAAAAGGATGCATTACGACCATACCATTTTGTATTGAGTATTGAGCGCACCAAAAATAAGAGAACACCAAAACAATAAGAGAATTATGGGAACACATGATGATAAAGGAACATCACTCTCATTCATCATTGAGTCGAACATCTTATTGATGATGAATGTTGGTAATAGTAGCTATTCTTATGGTACATTTGCTTTTTTAGTAGACATTTTGTTGTAAGTCTTTTGAAGTAAAATATTGCACGTTTCATATTTCTTCTGGTTCAATTTTGTTATGTAGAAATTCCAATGGTTTGAAATTTTGGTTTTCAAACTAAAATCAGACTTGTAAAAGACATGAAGTAATCCTTTTTTTAAATCTCGATCATTATGAAAAACAGGCTAGGGCATTACAAAAAGTGTTGAAAATAGTGCAATAATGATGATGAAGTAAGGAATGAATAGTAAGGAATGAATAGTAAGGTATGAATAGTAAGGTATGAATAGTAAGGTATGAATAGTAAGG
>JARBEQ010242507.1:0-11849 GCA_030265355.1 Tritonia tetraquetra | reverse complement strand
TCTCTCTCTCTCTCTCTCTCTCTCTCTCTCTCTCTCTCTCTCTCTCTCTCTCTCTCTCTCTCTATCTCTATCTCTTCAATCCCACTCAATAATCTTTACATTGGAATTGAATGGTTACTATGTCATTACTTTTAATTTAGTTGCTTGTCATTGACATTGTCATCACTCCTAAATTCTTACTCAACACTGAAATAGTTAATACAACATTAAAACATTTCATTTAAGGGCCATACATCCATACTATATTCCCTCCGCCATATCAGACAATCTTTTACCTGATCTTCCTTGACAGCACCTCCCTTCTTTCCAGCTTCTTCTTTCAGGCTTGTTTGAATATTTTTCAAGAATTCTAAGGATTCCTCATTTTCAGGTAAATTTTCCAAGAAGTCATCATTGACGGAATAATGGTTGCTGTCCTCGTCCTCGTCCTCGTCAAAGTCCAATTCATCGATATCGATACGTCCATCAAACAACTCCTCCACGATGTCAACAAAGCTGATGTTAAAAACATATTCCAGGAAGTCCTCTAGGTCTCCAAACAATCTCGGATCAAATAACTCTTCTTCACCCGTGAAGTTTGCACGTTCGAGATACGTCAGGTTGAACTTCATTTTCTTGTCGTCTTCGCCAAAGATGTCAGAAAAGTTGATATCTTTTAGGGGCGTATCCTCCAGCGCATTTTTCAACCCGTCAATATATAGAGCTGGGGAGATTTAAATGATCGGTATGACTTAGCATATTATGGTACTATCATCAGACATGTCTATATTTAAAGATTAAACTGTTCTCTTTTGGATTTCTTGTGGAGCAGTGGCAGAGCACTCACCCAGAGATCAGGAGGTCTGCGGCTCGAATCCCACCCAGACCACAGAGTTTAAATGGCTTCGTCCCAGTTGTGCAGGTAAAAGGTCCTATAGCAGATGGACTATAAACAAAAGGTCCTGCCTCTGAAATGATCTTCAAGCTTCGAAAGAGTCGAAAAACTGATGACATTAACTTTTTTTCGTTCTATTGGAGGCGAAGTGACAAAGTAGTTGGGACACAACACTTTAATAGCGACGAGGGTCGTGGGTTTGAGTCTCATTTGGGGTATTTCGTTTTTTCCTTGGGCAACAAATGCTCCGATTGGCGTCACTCGACCCAGGTAAGAAACTGTGTACCGTTTCTCAGCTGAAGGTTAGGAAAGTAAATTGCTATCCTATTTACAAAGTAATAACTTGTAACGTGCACGCTTAACGCGACCAAAACCAGGTTTAGCAACGACCGTATGAGCTCCTAAGTACTTTACGAGACGTGATACGTGACACATACCTCGAATGCCATAATATAGTAGAGTCCATTAATATGTTATCTTATGTAACGATCACATACATTGATTGATATCGACAACTATTGACAGACCTTCCATGTAGTTCCGCTTTTTGTAGTTTTTATCCTTTTTGTTGTTTTTCTTGTTTTTCTCGTTTTTCTCTGGCTCAAGGAATGCTTCTAGAATTCTTTCTTCATCCGACTCCCCAAACCTGGAAGGATCATCGCGAATCTTCTCTTTCTGCTTGTCTTCTTTTCTCCTGAACATTTCTTTTCCCTTACAAAATATAACATAGATCATGTTTTAGTGACATTCATCAGAGGAAAGAATGAACGAATCATCTTGCACATAATGAACGTGTAGGATGGGAGGTGGCAAGCTACCAACTTCTATGGCAAGGGTCGTGGGCTAGAATCACACTTGGGACATTTCGTTGTTTACTTGGAAAAGAAACTATACTCCGATTGTCCCACTTGACCCAGGTGTAGAGATGAATACCAATTTGGAACGGTCCCTAGCTCAAGGGTTAAGTCACTCGACTTTGGATGGGGAGGACCGGTTTCGAACCCGTCTGATACACTTTGATATGACCTTTATGTGTCGAAAAGGGCGTAAAACTTCCAAGTTTATAACTTTTTCAGAGTGCCCAACTTATTTTGATCTGACGTTATTGAAAGTAACTGCGAGAATAGTGTCCTATCTAGAAAGTGACAAATGACCACTTGTCCGCTTCACCGGCTATCGAATCCGAGTAAAGCATTGTCCCTATTATCCTAAAGACTCTTAAAGAATTAATGCTATCGGTTTACATAATGAAAGTACAAGTAGAACCTATAAAATAACTTGCATATATGCATTCAATATATTGCCATATCAAGTTGAAAGTTTTTTCTCAACGAAAGTTGAGTCGTAATGGCACAGCCTAAAGTTGTCTCTTATTACACATACTATCTTCCATATATTATATAGACAGAACACAGGCCTTATATTTTCTCTTCTTAGAGATACGATCCATACATTTTATTGCCTGAGATTTTCTCTTCTTATAAATATCCTCCAAACATCCTCCGACCATAAGCCTGAAATTGTCTCTTCCTAGAGACCAGTACATTACATTCTAAGCATTCCTGTATCATCCTTACCACATGTTCAGGGAGATATTGATTTGTGAAGATTTCTGACTCATAAAAATCATCTTCGTCCAGGTATTGTCCGAGAGGTCCAAGCATCTGTACGACAAGTCTTCTCAAGTTTCTTGGAGCTTCTTCCAAAGCCTGAAACGAATAGCAAACAGTAAGTGAATTTTACACAATTGCGAATTGTCGATATGACTTTAGGGATCCAAACATGGGTTTAAGACGAAGTCACATTATATTCTACTATTTGATTACAAAATGTCCAGTCTCTATTTACACGTATCAGCTTCCTATGATATACGATTTAGTTGCTATAAGACAATTTGCAAACCCATTTACACACAAATACGTTGTTAATATGGCGAAAAAAATCAGGGTGGAAGGGGGGGGGGGAGAGACAAAAAGTAGAAAGTCTTCTCCTGTCCTTTTGATTATACATTGAAAGTGTTGAACGCTATTTAACTTTAAGTAAACTTATTGACAGTAACAAGTTAACAGAAGTAAAACCTGTCCTAGTCATCCCATGCTATATCGTGCAATAATCTTCTATTATTTCAGATTATTTCTTATTGATTTCCTGGAAATGCGATTGAATATGATAGAATTGCCAACGTTTAAACATTATCATAACTCCACATAGGCGGGCTCCATTGGATCTATTTTTTACTTAAGTGTTCAAGTTCAACTAATTTAGATGCAATATGCCTTGTGAATATGCCCAACACTGCAAATCCACATAACATATCATTACATCACAGTATCACAGTAAATGAATAAGTATATGAACGAATGACATTCGCCTTGTTAATGTTACGAGAAATTTAGGCTGAGACTAATCATATACACAACGTCTTACCACGGAAGCAATTTTCCTGCAAGCGTGTGGGTTGTATTCGCAAGGGAAGTGTTGGTTGTAATTGAAAAATCCGGTCAGAACAAGTTTTGTCAATTCTTTTCCAGGAATATCCTCGATATCTGAGCATGGCAGAACCAATAATATTTGGCCAAGGAAATGTAAGGTAGATGCATTGAAGACAACTCGGCCCTGAAAACAAAAGACATTGTTCTTAAGCAATACATGGTTCACAGAAGAATATAATTCTAAAAAGAAAAATGGTTTTATAGAACTATAGGAGAATTTAGAGGACATTTTATCGATTATACAGAATCATTTTATAAAGGAGAATAACTTTAATTATAGGCGATAGGGTGCTCGACACAACATGTAATAGGAGGTCGGAAATAAACATGGTGATGCTACTGCTGCTTCTGAAGATAATGATGATGCTGATGATGATAACTGATACCGATACTTTTAGCAAAATATCGAAGGTTTCTGATATACTGAATTAACATATGTTCACATGATTTCACTTACTTCATAATGATGACCTAGCTTCCCCAACAGTCCATGAAGCTGAAAATTAAAAACAAAGATTCTCATACTGCGTTCTCTTATATAAATATTGTTATCAAATCTATAACCATTATCTACACCTAACATTACCACCACTGTCACCAACATAACCAATATTGCTACTGCTATTGATGCTGATGTTATTATGATATACTACCACTTCTACTGTCATTGTTATTGTTACTGTTGCTGCTAATGCCAATTGTGATTACTATTGCTACTATTACATACTACTACTGCTACTGTGACGACGACTACTACTACTACTACTACTACTACTACTAATACTAATACTACTACTACATATGCTACTGTATCAATGCTGATAGTATTGCTACTGCCACCACTAAATGCATAACTGCTCCTCTCACTGAGGAAACAACCAGTGTGGAAAAGATTGCCTTCCAAACACGAAGAGTCAGGTCGCTTACTGTTTTCATTGGAAATTTCCCAAATGTCTGAACTGTAGGCCAAATCTCCGAAAAAACCTCCATCGACAAATTTGTCAAGACATGGCCGGGAAAAGCAGGCAGAAACATGGCCATTTCCTCCAATTCTGTATGGTTTAGTGTGTGTCTTTTGTCAGAAAAGATTCTTTTCAAAAGCGGTCGTAACTGTAAAAGAACATCACAAAGATGTAAGTCATAAGATAGAGAAATGAATGATATGAAAACTGATACCACCCATCTGTTTCTTTTCATCATCAAAATAATTTGTTATCTAGTGTCCCCATTCAGAACGATTAAAAAAGACTTTAAAGACAAAAAATCGCACAAATGTCACAAAAGGCGTTTTTTGTTTATTTGAATTGAGACATGATCACCATCATATCATGCCCGACTGTCAATATAATGAAATTATTTATCAAATTTTAACAAAAGAACATCGAGGATGACAATTCAAAGAATATCATGTTTAACACTTACTTGATGCACAGTTGTCCTCAATTCTTTTTGGATAGCTTCCAATATGTATTCTTCATACATATCATCGTCATAGTCTGATTCATCATCATCATCATCGTCCTCTTCAGAATCATCGTCTTCGTCATGATATTCACGGTCGTGATGACCGCCATCCATTAATATGGACACCTCTCGCCACGCCAATTCATAATAAAGTCGTGGACACCTTCTGAAGGCATCCCATAATTCTTCATTGGTGAAGTCGTCTAGGAAGGCCATGGTAATATGGGGATGATGGTGAAGAGCCAGGCAAAAGCGTCTGTCAGTTTGGGAGATACAAACAAAACAAATTACAATGGCCTGTAAAAGTAAAGTAAAAGTAAAGCATACCATATATATAGCGCATATCCACGAAGTTCACAATGTATGTGTCTTAACAGTCCTGTAACCCACCCAAATATTGATGGCCTAGTATAGCGAGAGCATGTCAAACTTGCAGGAAGAGAATGTGTTGGGGTTCTGTGTTTGTGATCCCAAGCAAGGCTAGGTATTGGGGTTATGTGTTTGAAGCCCTGAGTAAAGCATAGGGGTTATGTGTCTGAGGCCCCAAGCAAGGCTAGGTATTGGGGTTCTGTGTTTGAGACATGGTATCGAGCTATGGTATCGAAATCTATATCAATAATGTTTTATTTTACAATTTTACCATATAACAAAAAATGAAAACAATGGTATATACTGCAGCAAACGGAATAAAAAGTCCATCTTACTTGTGAAATGAACGAGTATTTCTTTTTGCGTAGAGTGATTCCAGCATGAAGGCTACGATGTTCTTGTTGAGAACGTAACTCCCATTCAAAAAGATTTCCAACTGCAAAAGGCCAGAGACAAATTAATGATAGGATGTGATAACGTGAAGGTTGGCAGGGGAGGGGTGGTGGGGGAATTTATTTAAACAAATGTGATAAACGATGGGGACTTAAACATATTCAATGGAAGATAAGATGCTCGTAAACGACCTGCCAGACACACAAATATGTAGACACTGTTCAGTATTATAAAAATAGTCGTCTCCATGAAACAAGAAACAGCAAACTTCTCTAAGGATCAGTGTTACAGCAAGTATTGACGTTGTTCGTAACTGGCGATGGGAAACCAATAACATAAATGAAATTCAGAATAGCCAAGGCCAAGAAAACATTAATGGGCCTGGGTGCCTTCTTGATAAACAGTCGCATCGATCAAATCCTGTAAGAGGGTGTTCGAATGCTACACAGATCGAATACTAAAATATACGGAAGTAAGTCATAGATCAATGGTGCTGATTTCAATGCCATTAAAGTAACAGAAATATGATTTCCAAGAAAAGTGTAGGGAATATCGTACAAAAACAGAATTATCAATGAAGTAGTACTGATAAGAGACGTCAGGATATACAAAGTTGTGCGCTAAAATCGGAGAGAGGCAAGCAAGATTCTTTGCAATGTTATGATGCGAGACGGTATGAAAATCATCGTTACAACAAGGAAAAGAACAGAGAACGATATGGTAAGAAAGAAAACACGAATATGATAATACAATGCCCGAAAGGCAGAAAAAAATATCATCACCGCCATATGGCAGGACAGAAGATACTTGAAGAAGAAGATAAAAAGAAGATTAATTTGGACCATACACTACAAACTAAACACACAAACAATCTATGGATTTTACCCACCATATCATTGGTGACGACATTTTGCAGAACATTGCCAGGTAGAAACATGATGGATTGTCCAGCAACGGTAATGAGATCCCTTGTCCAGGTGGACGGATTGCCATAAATATCAATCAGTCTCTGGGCAATTCGTCGGATGGCGTCTTCCTCTAGCATGGGCATTATTTTCTTAATCATCTTTAAGTTGGCCCTGTGGAAAGATTGTTATCGTCATTATCATCAGTAAAGCGAGATATACAGCACTTTTAGCAACAACACCAAGAGGTCTAGAGAATCTAATGAAATCTGTCTAGGAACACAGTAATCAGAGGGGGCTACATCTGGATATAAAGAAAACCAAAATTATGGACAAGTGCAAAGAAGAGGCTACAGTCCAAATTGATGGGAGATGGGAAACCAACAAAACAGAGAATTGCAGTCGCAACAGCAAAGCTCAATGAGATGGTTTCTGTCTGGAAAGGATAATGAAAAGAGACAAAAGTAAGAATACTGAAAATTGTCATACTACCTACCGCAACATATGGGTGTGAAGCATGGACCATCGATAATCGAGACACACAAATAATTACAGCATTTGAAATGAAATATTTCTTCTTTCTTTATCAATAACTTTTCTATTATCTACAGACAAATACTTAGAATATCGTGGAAGGAGAAAGTAACGAGGGCGATAAAATGTTGAGAAGATCAAATCATTAAAGTTTAGCTATTTTGGACATATCAAACAATACGATTCACCATGAAAATGATCGAATGATTTACCACAGGAAAGTTCGAAAAGCAACGTCCAACCTGTGGATAGGCTTCTTCTTTTTTTCTTCTTCTTTTCTTCATCCTCATCATCTTCAACTCTCCCCCCCCCCCCTCTTCTTCCTCTTCTTTCTCTTCATTTTCTTCTTTTTTCCCCTTCCTCATCTTCATCTTCTTTGTCATTTTGCTTCTTACAAAAAATCACGAATATAATATTGCGTACAGAATTATTAGTGACTCATTCGTTAAAAAGTGTGAGGTCTCTTGTTACCTGAAAATATTACAAGAATCTTGCGACAAAACAATTTGATAACATTTGATGAAAATTCATTTGCTCAAAGTCTTCACCCAGTTAGGAGAAAAAGTAGAAATACTCACATGTCACGTATATCCGAATCTAACAGGCCATCTATATCAGCCACTGTGACAGCGTGAGGGTCCAGACGGAAGTCTGTGATGGTCAGTTTGTCTCCTGATTGTCTGATACGGTCAATCATAATGCCGCTGTATTTGTCCATATTTTTTGTGTCGTTCTGTGGAAAATTGGTGCAGATATTATTATTGTTTTTGCTCAAATTAGAGACTGGTATGTAGATAATTAAATATTGTGAATTGATTCATGTATAACATTATGGGGCCGTGACTTAAACCGGTTTATTGTAGCGTGTAGCAGTCAGGTGTTGTTTTGCCTCTAACTGCGCCTCACGCTGGTCTATATAGTAGAATACTTTCTCGGCTTTCAGATGAGAATATCTAACTATTATTAAAGCTGGGTAAAGTGAGGCAATTGGAGTGACATATTATGTCCAAAGGGGACAAAGGAAACCTGGAGCGGGACATGACTTAACCACCCTCGACACAGTGGCGTAGCAAGAGGGTACGAGGGGAGGTGAGGGGGACAGGGGGGGTGCGCCCCAGGTGGCACTTTTAACATAATATTTTAAAGAGTGAGTCACTGTGCAATATGCATTTTTGTGGGGTCCTGGGCGGCGCACACTCTAGCTATGGCACTGCCTAGACATGGAAGATAAGTAATTATATCTTGTGAATGCTTCATATGTTCTCTTTCATACCTGCTATATTCGACTCGATTCTGCATGTTCATAAGGCCCTTTATATTTTAGGGCAACGTTGCCAATTACGAATATGAGTAAGTGTGAGAACGTGCCAAGAATAAATTAAAAGAGAACTCCGAGGGCGTCGATTTTCGGATTTGGGAAGGGTTTGGTTGAAAAACGCTGTATCCACCAAAACATATCTTTTTTTAGTTACCTTCCTCAGCAGCTTTTCATTCACAGCTGTAAGCATTATTTATAGTTTTAGAAGAAAATATACTTTTGAGACGTAATCAAAATCAATTTCAAAATCACTTTTATTTGCTATCATTCTTTGTTGATATTTATCACAATTTTCAGCAATTTAATAAAAACAAGGAATTTAGATATATCTCTTTGCAGTCAAACTCTTCTATTGTGAACTTGGGGGGGGGGGGGGAGAGAGAGAGAGAATGACAGACACTAACATTGACAAAGTCACTCATGTTTTATCATTTTCATTTCTTGATGGCCATTCGGCAACGGGTTTTTTCAACGAACTGTCTTCAATCCCAACACAGATAGCACCTAGTCGTAGAGCATTTGGTCCTTTATCTCCGACATGCATTACTGTGGACTGTGGACTACTCAGTTTTCTTCTCTGTGGCTTTTTTACGTACACTTATGTTTACTTCACATATTGCCTACTTACCCCATCTTTGAGTAGATCTCTTGCAAGGACCACACATTGAGGGAATTCCCTGAAGATTTGGGAAATGGACGCTTCGGGAAGATCGCTGTCTCCTAGATTGTCACACAACTCTCCCAGCAACTCTCGGGTCAAATTGGACAAGATGTGTTTTACTGCTGGTACCTTAGGGATAAAACAATGTTATCTATTACACTGGGGGTCCCAGTGGCGTATAGGTATGGTTCTGGCCTTTGAAGTGAAAGGTACCGGGTTCGACAGTTGTTGTTTTTCTTCATAAAACTCGGTTTAAACCTATTTACCACTCCCCTGATCCTATGTAGGTAAGTGGGATCAAGAATCCAATCCTATCGGAGACAGACGATAAATTCGGAGGTTCCGTGTGCAAGTTTTGCACGATAAAGAACACTTGACAATTGGAAATCGAGAAGAGTGGGCCGAAAGGCTGCTGTGCGGTCAAACTTAATTCCTACCACAAAAATTAACAGTGGGCTGATCACCTGCTTCGCCTAATATCTTGATCCAGAGTAAATTCGCCTCATAGAGCGGGCCTTATGCTGTAATGGTAACAGGGAACTGGATAAGAAAAAAGAACGATCTATTACAGTGCGCTTCAATGCCATGTCCCCATCATGATCTACTAACGTATAACCATGCAGTGTTTTCAAATATTGCACTTCTCTGGTCTTTATGTTAAATACAACCAGTATATATGGCCTACATTTGGTACGCTACGACGTCTCCCTGCAGTAAATTTAAAAAAAATAATTTTCATATACACCAAACCTAAACAAATGTACACCCAACCCAATTTCTTCAACACTTGTTTTTTTATCCAAACCACATTATACCCCCAAGGAGTGTTGTGGCCAGCTCCATGTCCAGCATTGCTGATCACAGAGCTGGGAAAACTCTGGATCAGGTAGATAAGGCAAGCAGGTGATCAGCCCACTGTGTCCCGAACCTGTAATGGCACAATGAGCGTCACATTTTTAGGTGTTGCCCAAGTTTTGGCCTTAACAATATTTACTGTTGCCTTGGTGGTAAACCCTTCAGCTATAAGGAAACTGAGCAGATCTTGCCACATTAGGCGAATTTCTTCAACACTAGTTTCCATATTACCTTTAGGACTCCAAGCACCTCGGGGTGGTCAACCACGAATTTCTTGAGGTCATCAAATCCGTCGCCTTCTGTCAGATCTTCCATGTCCAGAGTTCGATTCAACAGCTCATCTCCATAGTCTACTAGAGCCTCCAAGAAATTCCCGATTTCCTCCATGTCATGCGCAGCGAAATCAATAACTGAGGACAAAGGTCAGAGGGTCGACATGAAATGAACATCTAGAATAATTAAGTATACTATTTAGTACAGCACATCTTTCGTAATCATGTGTGTTATCAAAGATAGGGGAAGACCGTTTACTCGAGTTTTTCCCTCTTTGTATTGCGAGGACGAATTTCACATTTATTGTGAGCAAAGTGGAGTAATTATGAAACGCCCTATATTATGTACGATATGAGTGGGATCATAGACCTTTGCGATTGGCATGGGATAGACAAAGGGTGAGGAGTAGATTTTATGTATATTTATTCTCTTTGGTGTTAGGGGATATAAATAGGGTTGTCTTTCTTTTTTTTAAAAGAATATCTATTTTAAAAAACACATCTTACTGGGATTGTCGCCCTTCAAAACTTTGAAGAGGTCCATGGTTTTGTTGTCATTAATCCTGGACTCCAATTCATCTAGTTTCCGAGGCGTGTTTAGAAACGCATTCTCATTTCTTGGAAGGCCACCATCATTGAATTCACAGAAACCGTCTTTGACCTCCTCCAGTCCTGGGATGAAGTCTTCAATGTCTGAGAAATCTCGTAGTGGTGGCCATGTTCGTGTTAGTATTGGTACTGGTGTTGGTTCTGGTACTGGTGGTGGTGGTGGGGGCAAGATTGGAGTGACTGGGACTGAAATAGAATAACGTTGCTCTTGAAACGAGTCATTGTGAATATTGTTTGTTTGTTTGTTTGTTTGATCGAACCCCATTAATGCCGCTGAACAGTGTTCGGGCAGTAGTAATCAAAGACAGGCCAATGAACAAATTACTGTTGCCCTTGCGGCTACCCCTCAGCAATTGATAAATGCTGGTTTTGTCCAGCATTGCTGAACACAGAGCTGGAAAAACTCTGGATCAGGCAATAATTATTATCATCATTACTGCTATTATTGTTATCATTGTTGTATGGAAAGTTGGTAAATTGTCTATATGGCGTATTGAAATATGAATTGCAACTCACTATACAAATTTCCAGAAATGGATAAATAAAGTTAATCTTATCTTATCTTATAAGGCAAGCATGTGATCAACCCACTGTGCCCCGAACCTTGAACCAGAATGACACGATAAGCGTCACATTTTTAGATGTTGCCCAAGTTTCGGCCATAACAATATTTACTGTTGCCTTGGTGGTAAACCCCTCAGCTATAAGGAAACTGAGTGGATTTTGCCAGGAGAATGCGCAGGTCTGGGATTCAAATACCGTCCGTTCTGAATAATTTACTCTGGACCTTTCAGAATTTCTATAGCTCTGTGCTAAAGATTCAGGTGGAACCATATTACTTAATTTGTGTTGAATCACCTTTTATATCATCTGTCTGTGTCAAAAGGGTGTACAACCAACAACTTTAGAACTTTAACAATAAAAGTCAAAGAAAGAGAAACGATACAAGGGAAGTATATGATATTGTGTACACATAAAAATATAAACAAAAGTAATACATAGTATTTTGTGATTTTAAAATAGAATTAGCAGAGAGAAAGAGAGAGAGAGAGAGAGAGAGAGAGAGAGAGAGAGAGAGAGAGAGAGAGAGAGAGAGAGAGAGA
>JARBEQ010242496.1:0-11849 GCA_030265355.1 Tritonia tetraquetra | reverse complement strand
ACTACTACTACTACTACTACTACTACTACTACTACTACTACTACTACTACTACTACTACTTCTACTTCTACTACTACGACTACTACTACTACTACTACTACTGCTGCTGCTGCTGCTGCTGCGTCCCGCGAACTGCAGGGTCGCTACGTTCTTCAACTTCATCTCCTTTATGTCGACCTTGATCCTATCCATCCATCTCCACTTCGATATCCTCTCTTCCCTTTTCCTGGCTGTTCCATCTCCAGAACTCTTTTCCCACGCAATTACTCATCTTGCTTTGTACATGTTTGAAACATTTCACTCTTGGACGAAATTATCTTGACCTTACTTCCCCTGGGGGCAACGTTTCTCCCGGATAAATCCAGAAACCTGATCTCGGACGATAAAACGGGGCAAGGTAAAGAATAGAAGATCAAGTCATGTTCTCGAGGACATCGGTCCGTTATATTTTATTACCCTTCGCTGTTTGATCTGTCTGGGTTTGAGTGTCCAGACGTATGACAGAAAGACTTCCTTACAACATAATGTGCCATGCGGCAGATGTTTTTACTTTAATGTTTCGGATGAAATTATCAAAGATGAGGGGTTTTTTCTTACACTTTGTAATGAGAGAGAGAGAGAGAGAGAGAGAGAGGGGGGGGGGGGGTGGGGGGCAGGGGGCGGGAGATAGTTGTATCATCACATTGGTGTCCATTACCGATGTAGCTCCGTCCTGTATCGTCCACACAAAATGGATTGGTTTCTCCATGGTCTGTCCCGACAACCGCTGTGGCAGTAAAAGCAAACAGTGGCCGTTTCATCTTCTATTGATGGCCGGCGCTCTGTCCCTCTACCTGTTGTTGATGACGAAGAGGGGAATTTAGTCCTACTCTATCTACAGTGTGTATATACGACGTCAACTACAACTACAACGACAACAGCAGCAACTGGAATTTAAAAAAACAAAAACAACTCTCTACTGCTGACCACTTTTTTCTCCATAATTATATTATGATTGTCATGGAAAATGACATTCAGTGTTGCTTTCCTTTGGCAACGCCCCAAGCGTCATCGTCATCGTCATCACCACCATCGTCGTCGTCGTCACCAACAACAACGAATCAACATGTACCCCGCCTATCCAAGTCATTTTAAATGGATACAGGGGTGTTTACTGTGATTACACCAGTAACGGACATGACGTCACCGGCACACGTCGTATCCTCCCATCATTATGATATCATATTATTATCGTCTGCTGGTGATTTCTTGTCATTTCCGGTTACACCGAGACAATGGAATTCCGTGTGCGCCACAACTACAACAGCTACCAGTTCCGTTATTCCATTATTTACTGCTGACCACCTATCCCTGCTGACGCTGGGAGGAATTCAACAACAACAACAGCAGCAGCTGCCGGGTCTATCATTGTATTATCGTTTTGCTGACCACCTGCCGTCTTTCCTAGATTGACGACGCTGCAGGGACTTCAATCTTGATGGACAACAACTACAACAACCACAGGTGGTAGCATGAAGGCTCGAGTTTTCACCTTAATTTGTTGTGTTGACCGTACCATAGAGTTTACGCAGCATGCTTACATTTTAATATCATGTGTGTTCACATTCCTACCAGCATGTGTGTGTGTGTGTGTGTGTGTATTATCATGATGGTGTGTGTGTTGTCTCTTTTTTGGCGCCCTTTTTTCCATTTTCATGTCGTGAAATAATTGTAAATTTTAAAACTATTTTTAAAGCACGGACAGCATGTGTTGCCGTGGGCAGGGTGGGCAGGGTAGTGCACTCGTATCTGTAAGATTTGCCCAGAGTGGTAGAACCTCCCAGTTTGTATCAATGGCTGAGGGGGCACCCTCAAGGGCTACAGTAATTTGTTAATTGGCCCGTCTTTGATTAATACTGATCAGTGTATTGCTCATGGTGCCAGTAAGGAGTTGTGGACACAGTGGGCTGATCACCTGCTTGTCTGAAACTCTCTGATCCAGTTGTGTCTGGTGGTCGGGGTGCCTGCATTTATGGCAGGTATCGTGTGTGCCTTTCATGGCTGAACATAGGACCGGCCCCAACACTGCTCTGTGGTATTAATGGGGCTGGATCAAACACATCTGTAAGATATCAGGTTTGAATCTAGACCCGTTGTAAAGTAGCTTTGGGAAATCTTCCTTTTTCTCTATCCCATCTGAGTCTTGATGCCAACAATAAAAACTGTCTCATCTGTGCTGGGGGTTTTTTTAAAGACCGGAAGAAGACGTCCCTCTACGTAGACAGTCGTATTCTTTATTTAACGGTCTGATCTTTCAAATGCAATTCTGAGTCTAAACATAAAATTTGATGTGAATCAGTCCAGATATTAAGGCGCTAGGCCTGCACGCGTTTTGGGCTTGTGTCTATTTGTATTATAATATTCTAGTATGAGTCAATTTGCCAAATTGGTGTGTTGTTGTTGTTGATTGTGTTGTTGATGTTCTTTCAAATGTCTTAATGTGTTTCTTTTTTATTCTTCTCCCATTCCTTGTCGTGATATTCCCCTATGGCCCCTGATACGTTCAATTCTTGTTTGTTTGTTTGTTTGTTGTTATTTTCAATCCCGTCTTTGATATTTTTACCTTCTCCGACCTCTGTGTTTTCGCAACCCGGCAACCATTTTGTGTTGTTATTTTCAATTTAACCAATCTATTTCAATTTTAGTCGCACGTCATAATAGTATGACCTTATCTAACGCCCACCCTCTACTAAGACTGGGTTCTGTGTCTGGCCTCTGATTGTTGGCTTACAGGACACAAAATGAACCGGAGCTTTGTCCCAGATACAGTGTGGATAAAGCATCCAGGAGGCACGTGGTCTTTTTCTGAGTGTTGGTTATCCTGACCTATGACCCTAATGTCTGTCAGGGACCTTTGTTCTATTTGTAAACCCACCTTTCTTGTTGTTACTACTTGTTGACATTTTCCTCTCCTCTTGACTTATCCAATAAACTCTGTCTGCCTTCAGGAAATAGTTTGGGGTAATTTTGGTTTGAATGATTTCATTTTGTACATTATTTTAACCTTTAAACCTAGGCATGGTTTTGTTTCGGTTTGCTCTGTTACGTTTTAAGTTTTTTATTCCAGTCATTTCATTATTTTCAATTTCTGCGTCTGATGTGATTTATTGTTTGGTTTTGTTCTTCCAACCCCACCCCCTCTCCCCACTGATGTCATGGTTATAACTCGTTTTATTTTAATTATAAACTGAGAGAGGCAACATGTTTATTGATATAGACAGTGATATAACAGAAATCGATAAGTGAATGAGTAATCGTATAATGATTTATAAATATATAAATAAGAGTGCACGCGTTGCATTAGAACCTTACACCGAAAGGTACTAAAAGTTATTGATAAAGAAAGAAGAAAGCATTGCATTAGAACCTTACACCGAAAGGTACTAAAAGGTTATTGGTAAAGAAAGAAGAAAGCATTGCATTAGCCCAGTGTGGCAAATTCCCCAAGTCCTTTTCTGTACCTCCCAATAGTGGGTGGCCACAAGAGTGATTTGTTTATTGACCTGTTTGTGACTAATACTGTTCGGTGTATTGTTCATGGTGCCAATATACAAATGATCGACATTGTGGGCTGACCACTGACCACTGCCTGCCTGAGATCCTTGGGGCCATTGCATTTCCAGCCCCTTCTTTAATTATACGTAGTGGTCAGGACGCACGCAATGAGTTAAGTGGTAGACTGTGAAGCTAGCCGGCCCCAATGCTCGGCGGCGGTGTTGTTGGTGTCTAAAACAAGGATCTGGTAAATCCTCAGGTTTTAGTTGCGACAAAGGCACGCAACGACCATCGGAATCTACTTGGTGGGTTGTATTTTTTCCCCCACTCTTTGTAATGCGAGGACAAACCTCACATGTTTAAGCAAGGGGACAGAACTAAAAAACCCGTATATGACTTATTTTATGTGTACAATTTGTTATGGAAAAAAAGACCCATGCAAAGAGGTTATATAAATGTCTTGTTAAAACCTCCTTGTACCCATGTCATCCTTTTGATTTTCTTTGGTATTGATAACAAGGAGCTTATTCTATCTCCTCGTCCCATTGCCAAAACATGGGCTTGGGCTCATTTTTGATAACGTCTTAGTAGTTGGTATAGATTTGCTGTAGGCTAATTACGAAAAAGGAGGAGGAAGAAGAGGAGGACTTTACCTATATGATTACTTGATTATTGTGTTTGTGTTTTCTGTTACCATGTCAGGTATGTGGACTCTGGCCCGAACCATCTCTATGTTCGGCAAGCACCATGGCCGCCAAAATTCCCCTGGAGGTACACCTGCTCCCGTCAGTGGGGTCCCCCCAGGCAGCATCCTGATCCCTGCTAATCAGAAGTATCTGGCCAGTATTGGCTACTACCAATCTCAGGTGGGTGCTCTGTTGTGGGTGGTGGTGATGATGATGGTGGTGGTGGTGGTAGTGATGATGATGATGGTGATGGAGGTGGTGATGGTGATCGTGATGGTGGTGATGATGATGATGATGATGATGATGATGATGATGGTGGTGGTGGTGATGATGATGATGATGATGATGGAGATGGTGGTGATGATGATGATGATGATGATGATGATGATGATGATGATGATGATGGTGGTGGTGATGGTGTCGATAGTTTGGGGATGAAGTTGATCTGTTGTTCAGAAGGAAGCTTCACGAGGACGTCAAATTAAAGAGATCGGGCTGTTTCTTGTAACCCCTCCCTCTGTTTCTCATTCTTCTGATAATTAGCATTTCTCTCGGCTCTGATTATGCGCAGGGGGAAGGGCATTTCAATCGATGTCCTCTTTTATGACAATTCTAAATTTGATAATGGATATGATTTCGATATATCGTCAAATTTCACGTTGTGATGGCGTTTCTGGTCCTTTTTTCTTTGTCTGTTATAATTTATCTCAACTTGTTCTAACAAAAGTTCTAAAGTTTGAAGTTTAACTCCCTTTTTAACACACAAGGTCATATCAAAGGCGGTTCTACAGAACTTGAGAAGATTCCACGTGAATCTCTAGGGCAGAGCCTTTAAACTCTGAAAGGTCCAGAGAAAAAAATCCGCACCAGGCAGGACTTGAACCCCGGTCCTCCACGTCCAAAGTCTAGTGGCTTGACCACTGAGCTAGGGACGCCCCCATCTCAACTTGTCTTGCTGTTTATAGAGTGATCAGTTTGACGCCACCTTCTTGTAGTAAAGTTCATTTCAGAGAGGGGACTTTGTGTTTGTGTCATCTCTGATTGGACTGGTTCTTTTAGACGTGTTTGTGGGGCCTCGTAGCATAGCGGTAACTCTTTCGCTTCGTGAGCAGAAGGTACTGGGTTCGAATCCTGGTGGCGACGTGGCGACACTTTAGGATCTTTATGTATGGAAGCAACTCCTATCGGAGATGGATTATGAATCGGACGTCTTTCCTTAACAATCAAACGTTATTTTCGTATATTGATATCGATATTCACAGTGGGTTGATCACCTGCTTGGCTTGATATCTTGATCCAGAGAAATCCAGACTCATTGTGCTGGCCCTACACTGTAATGGTAAAAGGGAATTGGATAAGAAAGAAAGAAATAAAGATATCGATATTGCACTATGATGAATCAGTGGGGAAATATATTCAAAACATTTGTATTATTTATTACTTTTATCTTTTTCTCTCTTTTTTTGGTCATAAAACCAGGGCTGGCCACAAGAAGTGTTTGAGAAGGAAAAACCCGTAGCAGCTATTGCCGAAGACCTTAAGGAAGAAGAGGATGAGGCCGCTGAGGCCTCCAATGCCGCCTCTAAACGAAAAAATTTCCAAAAAACCAAGTCAAGGTTAAACTGGAGTCTGTGCGACTCTGGCGACGACGAGGGTGGCAACCGGAAACAGTCGTCCAACGCCTCTGATTGGATGACGAAATCCCTGGACGAATCGTTGAGTCGCGAGGACTCCACGGGCCCGGACGATTCGGGAAGGTTCGCCTACTTCAGCACCACCACGGAATCCTCCACGGAGAGTATAGATGACAGGAACTCCGACACGGAGAGGGCTCTGGAAGAGATACGGCAGCAGTATAGAGAAGGAAAGTTGGGTCTGCTTCCTAAGAAAGAAAGGTCTTCGTCCGAGGATCTTTTCCTGCCTTGTCGACGACGGCAGAGTAGTAACACCGACGAGGATCCGCCCGGTCGTTCTGTGAGATTTGGTGATCTCGATGGTGATGAGGCGACTGGTGCTTGTAGTAAGTACGGTGATGGTGTGGCTGGTGGTGTGTGTAATCGTGACCTCGACCTACTTAGAGCTTCGTTAGACAGTGACGGCAGTGGCGGTAAGTACTTCATCTCCCCGGCCAATTCCAGGCAGGCCACTGTGGAAAAATCCCCATCCTCTGAGGATATCGCCAACGACGATGATCGTACTTTGGTCATCGGCGGTTCGAATGGCAACGACGAGTGTGATAATATTATTAGAAGTAGTAAACACTTTAACGTCAACGACAGGAATAATAATAATGATGATGATGATGATGATAGTAATATAACTGAGGAATTTATATCAAAAGAAAACGCTGGATCTTTGCGTAGTTGTACTGTGAGAAACCAAGGTGGTGGGAGTAGTGACGCCAACTTCATTCCATGTGGAAATTCCAATGTACGTATTGTCGTTTCAAACTCCACGGAATACATGGGAGAACTCTTGATGAAGACGGACGGGGGAGGAACGGGAGGGACGGGAACCCCCACTTCCAGTCTCGACGAGCCCTGCCACGCCTCCAAACTGGGCGTGGTCGGCGGTATCCAGAGAGCCTCTTCCGACTCGGGCTCCAGCAGCAGTGGTACTGCCGTGGGCTGCTCAAGCGTGACCACGGGCACCGATGACCTTGACACGTTACGGTTGAGCGAATCGGAAAACAGCATCACCGATAAGGACTCCATTTCCAGGAACACCAGCCCGTCCAGCTTTCTCCAGCCCAGACAAGGTCAAGGTTACAGTAAACCGGAATTTGTGTCCTGTGGTGTGCAGACGTCGGACAACGATCTGGAGGAGGCGATGGAATCGTCAACACAACATTCGCCTTCGTCTGTGTCCACCAATGTTACAACTAGCTCTGTGATAAATGTAAACGTTCAGAGGGGCAGGAACGGTGTTACGGAATTTGTGGTGGACGAGTCCATTTCTGACCAGAAGAGGGAAACTAACTCTGAGGTCAACGGGTTTCAGTTGTCAGCTCTACCAGTTGCTATAAATCCCATACAGCTAATGAAACGGCTACATCGATCACAAGGTATGTCAATTTTTCGACTCTTCCTCCACCCTCTCTACTGTTTATGATAGTCCCATCTCTACTGTTTATGATAGTCCCATCTCTACTGTTTATGATAGTCCCATCTCTACTTTTTATGATAGTCCCATCTATACTGTTTATGATAGTCCCATCTCTACTGTTTATGATAGTCCCATCTTTACTGTTTATGATAGTCACATCTCTACTGTTTATGATAGTCCCATCTCTATTGTTTATGATAGTCCCATCTTTACTGTCTATGATAGTCCCATCTCTACTGTTTATGATAGTCCCATCTCTACTGTTTATGATAGTCCCATCTCTACTGTTTATGATAGTCACATCTCTACTGTCTATGATAGTCCCATCTCTACTGTTTATGATAGTCCCATCTCTACTGTTTATGATAGTCCCATCTTTACTGTTTATGATAGTCCCATCTCTACTGTTTATGATAGTCCCATCTCTACTGTCTATGATAGTCCCATCTCTACTGTTTATGATAGTCACATCTCTACTGTTTATGATAGTCCCATCTCTACTGTTATGATAGTCACATCTTTACTGTTTATGATAGTCCCATCTCTATTGTTTATGATAGTCCCATCTATACTGTTTATGATAGTCACATCTCTATTGTTTATGATAGTCCCATCTCTACTGTTTATGATAGTCACATCTCTACTGTTTATGATAGTCACATCTCTACTGTCTATGATAGTCCCATCTCTACTGTTTATTTTAGTCACATCTCTACTGTTTATGATAGTCCCATCTCTACTGTTTATGATAGTCACATCTCTACTGTCTATGATAGTCCCATCTCTACTGTTTATGATAGTCACATCTCTACTGTTTATGATAGTCACATCTCTACTGTTTATGATAGTCCCATCTTTACTGTTTATGATAGTCCCATCTTTACTGTTTATGATAGTCCCATCTCTACTGTTTATGATAGTCCCATCTCTACTGTTTATGATAGTCACATCTCTACTGTTTATAATAGTCCCATTTATTACTGTTTATAATAGTCCCATTTATTACTGTTTATGATAGTCACATCTCTACTGTTTACAATAGTCCCATTTATTACTGTTTATGATAGTCCCATACTGTTTATGATAGTCCCATCTCTGGTAGGACTTGAACCCACACAGTCAGAATAAGCCGTTTCGACTCTTTCACTTGGAAATCGAACGGGGGACCTCCGGATCCGTGGCCGAGTGTACTACCAATGCGCCAGAGGTCTATTCTTGAACCCATCCCTTGCAAGGATGGTTTCGTTATGTTTCTGTCCTGAGATGTATTGGTTGGATCTTGTTTCGTTTTTTTTGTTTTTTTTTTGTTGGGTATTTTTGAAGTCGTCTAAATTTAAACGGTCTATTCTCACCGCCTATTGAACAACCGAGGCGGGGGGGGGGGGGGGGGGGGGGTTTTTTTTTTGTTGCTTTTGTTTGTTTTACTCTTTATATTAAACTCTTTCCCTCTATTGATATCTTATTTGATGTAGTCGTTGGAGGGCGCTTCTGGTAAGGTCTCCTTCTGTCATTCTGTTAGCTGTTAAACTACCGTCTTACTATTTCCCAGCACGTATGACTAGAATTGCGTCGGTGTACTCTTCTCCAAACAAACAAACAAACAAACAAACAACAGATAGGCGTCTTATTTTTACTTTAATTATGAGGCGACAGGTCTGTCTTTTCTTTCCTACTTGGTCTGGTAATGGAAAGTACTGTGTTGTTAGTACTGTGTTGTTATATCAAGAAATACTTGGAGCTGTCTATCAGATGGTGGGCATTATGTGAGATGCTTCTGTTAGGCCCCAGACAGAGTGGCATCACATCTCAATCTCACTCACATTCTCAACAGTCTCTCAGTGAAGACACAGACAGTTTATACAACTAATGACAGGGGGAACGAAAGCACTGTGGACGCGTGAAAGTTTTTATGTCTTCACTGAGAGAGCAACGAGAATGTGAGGGAGGTGGCATCCTCAGACCGGGATAGGGACTGACTGATCTCCTGGGATCTACTTCTGTTCTATCTTTGAACTATGTGTCGTCCCCCTTATCTTACTTTTTCTCAAGCGCTTATGACCCATGAGTGTTGCAAGCGCCTCTTCCTAAACCTTGATTTGTTTGAAGCCGTGTGGCGAGCCCTGAAATGACCTTTCTGTGTCGATAGAGCCCTGAAACAGCAACAAACAAACAAACAAGCATTTGATGCCATTCTGTTTTGGCGCCTTGTGGCGTAGCGGTCAACGCTTTTGCTTCGTGGGCAGAAGGTACTGGGTTCGAATTCCGGTGGCGACGTTGGGATTTTTCTCAAATTGTATATCTTTGACCCGGACGATTCCAATGGAATCAAGTTCTATCGGAGATGGACTATAATTCGGAGGTCCCGCCTTTGATATGACCTAAAATTTACGGAAAGCTAACAACTTTGAATTGTAAACGTTTTGTTTCTGTGCCGTAGAAAGACACGGATTTTAATGAAGGTGTCCACTACATTTAATTTTCCAAGAATTGAGGACGATTGGATCCAACATTTACAATTTACAAATTGGTATAAATCGGAAAAATATGTTCAGTAGACTTCCCTATTATTGCTGTTGGTCTGTGGCGCGAGGGGGACCATCCATTCATCTTTTTTGGTGGTGGGTGTTCGCTGAGGGGTCCCAGTGGCGCAGAGGTACGGTTCTTGCCTCAGAAGCGAAAGGTACATGGTTCAATTCCCGGCAGCGTCGGTTATTTTTCTCCGTCAAACTCTGTGAAAACCTATGCCACTCCCCTGATCCTATTCAGGTAGGTGGGATCAAGAACCTAGTGCTATTGGAGACGGACGATAAACTCGGAGGTCCCGTGTGCACTTACAAAGATGCGCGTTACCATATAATGTCTCCAAGCTTGACAGAAGTTCTGAGTCCTTTTTAAAAATGTACGTTATTGTTGTTATTTGTTGTTGTTTTTTGGGGTGGGGGGGGGCAGCATGTAAACACGACTTAAATTAAGCCATTCTTACTTTCATTCATACACATGCACACAACTAACTCAACCAGCACAGGCACACAACTAATTCGACCAGCACAGGCACACAACTAGCTCGACGTAATAGCTATATTGTTTATTTCTGAACACTACACAACAATGTTATGAATCGGATCAAATAAGCGGTTGAATTGTGTTCTCCAAGAACACATTATAAGACTTCACGTCACTTTACCGCTTTCATTGTCTTCAATGCCGCCTATCGGACAGTGTCCATTCCTTTGTCGTGTTCATTGTGACAAGAATGAAATAAAACAAGAGACTTATGACTAATTGAAAATCTAGTGTTATTCAGACTTGACACATTCCAAACTCACTGTAAAATTATATGATATAGATCTATGGTTATGCAGTTTGGATTTAGTTTATCATTCCCCGTGTATTGTGATTTGATTGCTACTGTTCTCAAAATGTTGCCGAACACGGTTTCGTGGATTTATGCAGTATTTCTTACAGTGGAGTATTCCTATCCCTGACTTGTTGATGGAAGTGGCCAGAGAATTTGGTTTTTATTCGTCGTTCGTGGATTTTATTTTTTCGACTTTTTACAATGTTTCGGAACACGATTTTAGCCGTAAGGTCGTGTCGTCTGTCGGAAGTTGTTGTCGGTGTTTAGAGAAGTGTTTCGTGGGACTCTGTGGTGACACCAAAGGTTGTCGTCGGTGTATAGAGAAGTGTTTCTTGAGACTCTGTGATGACACCAAAGGTTGTTGTTGCCTCTGCCACCGCTGCTTCTCTGGTGTTATATACGATATTGAAAGTAGCGATGATGACGACGCGAGTGATAATAGTAACGATGACAAAGACTATGTGCCATTGTGTAGTGATGACGTTTCAGAGATCAGCGATGGATATGTGCCTGTGTTTTTAAACCAGCCTTATGATCGTGGTTACAACAATGATAATGGTGATAACGAAAGAAACGCCGATGATGATGATGATAACAGAAACGATGACAATTATGGTGACAATACGATGATAGTTAGCGAAAGTCAACAAATAAATGTCAACTCTCTGGAGTCCTTTGATCTTTCAAAATGGCATCGGGGATCGTCCTTTTCTATAAATAAACCATCAAATGACAACCGGGCTGTGAATAATTCATCACCTGACAAATTATTATGTACGAGTCGAGCAGCCGGCAGTGGCGATGTGTTTCCATACACGACCACGGTGGCAGAGGTCCACAGAGAAGATGAGTCCGTCCCTCTGCACGAAGCGTGCAGTGATCCCGTGAGCGATGAGGCATCGTCTGTGTCACGTGACAGTCTCGTGTGGGATGAATACCCGTGGCACAATCCATCCTCCTATTGCCACGTCAAGGGAGAATGGATATCATTCCACAGTACGGATTATCCCTATAGTAAGATGAATGGGCTCTTGTCATCATTTTGTGTTTGTCTCTCTGTGCGTGTATCTTTTGTTATGCCATCATTACAGGCAGGGGCGGCGCTCTCTTTGTGCAAACCTGTTCAACGCCGGGCAGATTTTATAGCAAAGCTGAGAAGAAATGAA
>JARBEQ010242485.1:0-11850 GCA_030265355.1 Tritonia tetraquetra | reverse complement strand
TTCAACTAAATTGTTGTAACTATTTTGTATTTTATGATACTATGTACTTTAGGAGGGTTGCTTTTGTGTTTTGTCGTAGTTTCTGTTTTGGTGTGTTTTGTTGACGTCGACATCTTTGGGTGCCCTGTTCCTTGCGTGTAATATGTGATTGTCTTGGATTGTATGAATTGTTTTCATGATTTTTGTCCCCCTTGTTATTGAACTTTATACAGCGCCAATGAGCATCTTCGTGATGGATATAGGCGCTATAGAAGTGATGCATTATTATTATTATCATTATCATCATTATTATTATTATTATTATTATAGGCGTTATGGCACATTTTTTTACGACTTTAACATATCATCTGTATGTTACTCTATCACGTAATACAATATTCAAATATTGTTTTGTTTTGTTTTGTGCTTGTCTAATAAAAGAAAAAAACTGGTATCAAGGAAAGAAGGAAAATGTGATAAGGTCAGACAAATATAAGTAATAAAAAGTAGTTAGGCCACAGAGGTAATCAAACCCATGCCTGCCAAAGGCAACTCCATTTTGTTTCTTCTTCTTCTTTTTCTTCTTTTTGTCTTCTTCGTCTTCTACTTAAAAAAAAAAACAACACAGAAAAGAATACAACAAAATACCCCCCAAAATGAATAAGAATGTATTTGAAGATCACATTCCTAACCTCTTGCACACTGAAAAAAAACAACAATCCCAGGAAAAAAGCGAATTTCAAAAAGAGATTATAGTCACAATCATTACTTTTTTTTGTTAATTGTACATTCACATATTATCATGCAAGTCATAACGTAAACGTTTGAATATATATTTATGTATGAATTAACCCTGAGACAATAATTAGGAAGAAGAATAACAAGCTTACACATGTTATGCGGTACTTAGTTCTTTTCTTTCTTCTTTTTTTTTTTCACTGGTGGTTTATTTTGTTTGTTGGTACGAGTGTGTGAAGTCTCTTTTATTTCGACCTCGCCTTAGTTTAAAAGAACTCCTTCATGCTTTGGGAGATTTTCAAACTGCTTTTTAATTATTATTATTTATCATTATTATTATTATTTTTTACAAATAGATATATTTATCACTCTTTGTGTTGCCACTCACATAAGTACATCATACAAATATATAACAGCAGAGGAATAATAAAGCAGTTAGATGAAAACAAAATAGGAATGAACCCCCCAGATTAATCCACATCCACAGCATTCATCCGGAGGCGAGGTGGTCGGGTGGCCTAGACTACAGACGTCCATGGTGAGGATCGTGGGTTCGAGTCCCGCCTCAGACACCTCGACCCTTCATTGGATAAGAAACTTTACTCTGTTGCCCCACTCGACCCAGGTGTAGAAATGGGCACCAATTCTGAAACGAGTCCTTCGACAGACCAGCGTCCCATGCAGAAAGTGACAAACTGTCACTTGTCCCCTTCAAGCTCCGAAACCGACCTTAAAGGTTCCGAAGGACATACTATACAGCATTCATCCACCATCTTTATGATAATCACTATTTCTACACCATTCAAAAATATACATTTAGTAAGAAAGTATGTCCTTAAGCCTTTTAGGTGCATAGGCCGGAGCTTAACCCGCTTTCTGTAACGTGCAGAGGACAAGAGTCAATTTTCACCTCCCTGACAGGACGCTGGTCCATCGAAGAAAACCTTCACAAGAATCGCTTGAAAACTGGCATCCATTTCCACACCTGGGTCGAGCTAGGCAAACGGAGTAAAGTTTCTTGCCCAAGGAAAAAACGAAGTGCCTGAAGCTGGGCTTCATTGTCATCGAGACTACCCATCAGTGGGTGCCAAGTAAGTGGCATGAATACATTCCAGACATAAAACAGCAGGCTCTCTTCGTTCCATCTTTACTACAAGCACCGTTTTAACACCATCCAAATACACACCACAACCATTGCATATTGAGTATAAAACATATGAATACAATATCAGCTTTTATAGGACTTGATTCTATTGGAATCATCAGGGTCAAAGCCATGAAACTCGAGAAAGTTCAAAGGAAAAAAAAACCCAACGTCGCCACCAGGATTCGAATCCAGTACCTTATAGTCACAAGGTGAAAGTGTGACCACTAAGCCATGAAGCCCCCGAGCATAATACCACTAGTATCTAAAGCTGTCACATCTACCACCACATCCAGAGTCACGAGACAACTGATTAAGATTGCACCACATCTATAACATCACCACATCTATTTCAAACACAACAAAGACCACATCTACCACAAACACCACATCTACCACATCTATGGTATATATAGCAGCCACCATCTGTACAGCATCCACCACATATGTGATATATATATATAGCAGCCACCACATATGTGGCATATATGGCAGCCACCACATGTATATCATTCCTTGGATATTATCTACCCTACAACTTCAAACACAATTGGTTGGTTAGTGTTAGTGTAATAGTTAGAGGGTCATTTGGCTCTCTAGATATAAAAAGAAAATCACACGTCACTTCAAACAACGATAAAAAAGCGGGCAATAAATGAAGTTTTCATCAGATCACAGATTCTATGTCCCAAAGTAAATATTATAAATAAAAACTTCTCCCCCCAAAATTAATTTAGATCATAATAACAAAGATCATCTACAATACGACATTCAACTCAACGACTTCCACCGACGACGAACGAGAGCGATGTCTCCCTATCATCGTGTGTTCCGACAACTCTCTTTTCTCTGGCGCGCTCAACGCTCGACACAAAATGGCGTGTAATACATTCTTTCATCCAAACCATGTGAACTTTATAACAAAATCGCACCAAAACCACCAAATGCGCTTCATCAGGTGCACGCCATGGCACAACCACCACACAAGGCGCAAGGGAAACCACTCTCAAAACCTCCTCACTCAGTATATAGTGAAATACACCAAGTTGAACATCTTATTCCAGACGATCTTTGATAAGAATATGTGACTGCTCCTGATGAAAAGGAACACGAATTTATACATGAACTCTGTCTTTACCAGAGTCAGTTAGAGTCGGACACCAACGATATATTCTATTCTATAAATCATCATTATGGCATGAAGATTATGCCAGAGATCCCTACTATAAATGTTTGAGGTTCTGTTAGGGATCCCTGGGAATATTTGTTGAGGTTCTGCTGGGGATCCCCTAAGAGTGCTTGAGGTACTCCCAGCTATCCACCCACACCAAATATTTCCCTGTCAGAGTCTCGTTGTCGTAAGTGAAGACGCTCAAGGACACAAACACATGGAAGGTCATTGCGATCAAGGTCACCCAGGAATACTGGATGAGTGGGTGGATCACGGATTTCCTTGGTAAAACAGACATGACGCGATCGGCAAGGGCGATGAGCGTTATAATCTTGAAGGCACAGCGGGCAGGTAGAGGTGGAGGAAGAGGGTTAGATCCTCCAAATAGAAGGGGAGGTAATGAAGGATGTAGCCACCGACAAACAGTTCCTATGAAGACAAACCGTTGCCACATGGCTTCGAAGATGTCATGAATGGAGCGTCGTCTCCGGAGTAAATGGAAGACGCCGTCACAGAGGTACACGACGACAGACACACTGGATAAAAACCATATGAGTACGTTACCGATCAGGTGAATTTGTGCATTAGTCTTGGAGTCCATCCAATAGGCAATGCTTTTCCCCATGAATGGCCAGTCCCTGGGCTCGGAGCTGTACGTGTGTGCCATGTCAGGAACTTGCTTACTGTACAGCATCTTGAACTGTAACTCTGTGAATTTAGCCCAGAACGACAAATAGGTTGGTTTGAGAGGAATCATTTCGTCTTCTTCAATTTCCACTTTCTGCCCATCTTTTCCTATCCCTTTGGTAAATCGGTGTTCCTCGACGTTCCACAGCGTTGATTTCTGGTTGATCTGTCTGTCTACCGACACCTCCAACTAGTGGAATCCCCATTCATGTAACTCTTTTCTTGGCGTCATAATAGCTGTGGTGGTGGTGGTGATATGAATAAACCGAACCTCACTCTTAATGGTCTGCCAGTTTTCATTGTCGCTTTTTCGATTCACGATGTCCACCCTCTACAGGTTCTGTGCCGGCATGGACACGTTGTAGTGGGACGTAACACGACACTTCCTGGTTGCTAGGGGTCACCGGGGCGGCCACGTCATGGGAGTTGAATGCCCTGAATGAGACCCCATGCACCAACTGTACGATGTCTCCGTGTTTGACGAAGGTCGGGGGGTTTTCTCCTGTCCCTGTCTCAACGTGATCTGCGACCCGAAGGCGATGACGGTGTCGTGGGGCTATGCTTTATTCAAGATGGACAGATGGATGTCGAAGAAGAATAGATAGAGAGACAGTGGAAGGAGTAAAAGAACAAAGCATTTGGCGAAAAAAAACTGTTTAACCAGGCACATGTCTGATTTGGACGAATCGTCCAGACATTTCCAGAATACCATGATCATCACCAGTACTAGTGTGAACACTCCCACAAACTTGACACTCATGGTGCAGCAGGCCGACACCCCCCCCCCCCACACCCACAAAGCCAAAACCACCAACGTACACTGAATTCCCTGGGTGAGTTCCTACACCTGAGATAAGCCAGGACTGCGGTGAGAGAGAAGAGAATCAGCATAGCCTCCATTAACATGTATCTTGCCCGGACCAGCAGGGCATTATCGAGTAAAACCACCAGTCCCGCCATCAGGGTGGCGTATCGAGACATCTCACACTCCACACAGATCTGGTACATGACTGGCACAATCAGACTGCCCAGCAACGCAGGGAGAGCACGGAGGGTCTCCACCGGCATTTCTAGAGAGAATTCATTTCCAATTTGATCAAAGCGTGTGTCTCCTTCAAAGTTGGCATATTGTCAGGTTCTGTGTTTACAACCCAGTGACCTCGGGAACCATCTCTTCTACATGCTACCAAAGATACATAAGATTGGACCAGCTGGGGACCTACCTCCAGGGAGGCCTATCGTCTCGGCCATCGCGTGCCCCACAGAGAGGGTTTCCCAAATTCCTCGACACTATCTTCCAGAGGATAGTCCCGTCCTTGCCGACATATATTAAGGATTCCACCCATGCCCTACAGCTCTTTGACCAACTGCGGTTCACAGACCACCTACCACGACTCGTATTCACCATGGATGTAAGCTCCCTCTATACATCCATCCCTCACCCTGATGGCCTATGTGCCGTGCGCTACTACATTGATCGCAATCCCGTCGCAGGAGTCAGTGGGGATGCAATCGTGCGATTGACAGAGCTGGTTCTCACCCTAAATTATTTCGAGTTCCATAACGAATTTTGACGCGCCTTATTTTAAAAAATGGCATATTCGTCTTCAGCGCTATCAAATTAGCAAATCAACTCACGGGTTAACGTTTTTACGACAATTAAAAAACAAACCTATAAAATTTACACATTTAGGGACGGAAGTTCAAGGTCAAATTAGAATAGTCCAAATGTGTATTTTCACACAACAAACATGATACACAGCATCGGCACAACAACAAACGTGTGAGATAGTGTGTACATGTGAATTATACATGGAAAATCCAAACGGGCGAGCGATAAAATGTTCAAAAACGTTCTAATTTAGCACACGCGCTTTCAAATTGTTCTTCACGTGCTATTGTAAACTGATAACCCTATCGATGGAGGTGGGGTTACAATTTGTTGCTGTGCTATCTACCAAAATTTTGAAAAGTGTATTATTTCATATTTCATTAGATAATCCAACCACGGACAAACTCAATATAATTTCATCATTTCATGCTCTGCTTGTAAGCGTTGGTTACCATCCCGCTTCACTCATCACGGTCTCTCGTTACCCTAGTATTTCTATTGTTTTCCCCCTGTTTTTCAATTTTGAGCGACACCATTAGCCTGCAGCTTCCTCCAGCCTATATGTAGTTTAGTCAAGTCTACAGGTTTTAGTAGAAATCACACGTCTATAAAATTGTGCATGATGATCGGTCATTGTTTGCTTTAGTGCCTTTTGCATATTACGTTTGGGAGAAATTCAGTAGTTTGAGAATAATCGACATAAAATAAAATGTAATGTTAAAGAGAAAAAAAGTGAAGGACGCGTTCAGTGCAGTGTGTACACATTTTAATGCAATTCGATTATTAGGAGAAAAAACACACTTTTAAAGCTCAATACAATGCCTAAAGGTTTTTGGAGAGCAATAAAAACATTTCGTTGTCAAGTTGGCAAAGCTAAAATGAACTTCCAGCCCCCACCCTTTTCAAAACTCATAAGTATCGTTACCTAAGCTTCAAAGCTCCATTGATAAGTATACCTACCGCGTGATCATCACCCGTATTCTTCTTTGTATCTAAGAACAATAGATATAATGTTTATTTCTTAATTTTGTAACATGAATTACATACATGTTTTATCAATTTGATGCTTCTCCCGTTCATTGAACAGGTTATTACCTAGTCTAATTTGTATACTGTTGTGGTATTTTTAAAAACTTAGATGCCACACCCCTGATCTTATTCATGTAGGTGGGATCAAGGAACCTAGTCCTGTCGGAGATGTCCAATAAACTCGGGGGTCTCATGTGCACGTTGCGCACGTTAAAGAACACCTGGCAGTTGACAATCGATGAGAGTAAGCTGCAAGGCCGCTATCCGGGCAAAAGTAAAGGTCGCAGTGGGTTGATCTGTATATGTGATGGATGGAGAGATGGATTTTGTTCTTAACGTTTTGGCCTACTGTGTGTTGGGGGAGCACACCAGTTGTTATCATTTGCCTTTTTTCAGACGAATTTATAATCCGTATTGATCCGCATACGATATGTTGTGAAGAGCGCGCCGTATTATTTTGACATTAGTGTGAGTTGATCACGGTTAGTGCATATTGTTATGCGTATCAATATTTAAAAACAAAAATGTAAGTTCAGTACTTTCAAACGTTTATGCGAGTACCCAATGCCGTATCGTGTTTTGTGCATATAACTTCCAATAACATTCTAATAAGTTATAGAAAGTTTATTATTATTATTTCATACGCGCTGGGACCCCCGGCCAATTCAAGCTTAATTTCAGCAGTTTCAAAATAGTGATGTTGTAACTGAGAGGGGAATGACTAATTTTTGGGATAAAACATCCCATTCTATTGATATCATTATCATGCCTCAATCTATTTTTTACTATTATATAAAGTTGAATAGTAAATAAACTGTGTTTCTGTTTATTTGTCTTTACTTTGGAAGTGTTCTAGCAGGTATGGATTAACTTTTAGATAAATAGAAATAATACGTTATCTATGTTTTTTCATTGAATGGTCTACAGATAAAAAAAGCAGGCACGATGTCACTTATCCAAGTTTCAATGAAAGGTAATTATCAATTTCCTTTTATTAGTAATAATCGCATTTGATAAATAATAGTCTTGTTCCATGTTCTTATGTGTGGTCATTCATTTGCTTTGCCTATACATAACTTACACTGTTTCTGGTTTAAACTGAACAGAAACAATAACAAATGATAACACTTATGACCGTATGCGCCATTGACCGTATGCGCCATTGACCGTATGCGCCATTGACAATGACGTGATTGTATGCGCCATTGACAATGACGTGATTGTAAACATTTTATGCCTAAGGCAACACATTATAAGTCAGATCAAAGGCGGTGACAAAACGTTACTGTTATCACATTAACATTATATATCATGCGAAATATGTGAATAGTCAAATTCCATTCGGCTGATTGTCAACTTGTGATCTTTTCAACATGTATTTCTCTGTTCATTTATTTCGTTTATTTATTTACTTATTCATTTTTATTGATTGATTTGCTGGGGAAGTGGGGGGGGGGGGGTGGTTTTGCTGTAAGGATTACCCTCAACAGACAGGTCAATAGAGAGAGAGCTTAAGAGTGATGTTATATCATACTGTTTCATGACATGCCCAATGATACAATGCAATACTAAAACACAATGTTATAAAACATGCACAATGTTACAGAGCATGCACAATGCTACAATACATGCATAATGTTATTACACGTCACATTGTATGACACATACACAATATCATAAAACGTCACAATGTTAAAAAAAATGTACATAATGTTACAAAACATGCACACTGTTGCAAAACGGTATAATGTTATAAAACGTCACACTGTTATACAATAACTTGTGATAGAATTCAAAATACGTCAAATAGCAAATACTAACCGGGGCTGCAACGACAGATTTTGCATGAAAGGAATTTGGCGATAACAATAATGAAAAGGCCATCTAAGAAAGAGGATGACGTCTAAGAGCCATCCCTTAATGGGTCTGGGCTATTGATCTGGTCTCTGGTAGTTGTCTTATAGAGGTCCAAATCTATCGGAGCTTTATACCAGACACACTGGAGTTTTGGTCGTCTAGGATGTAAGATAAGCGGTCCAGTTCAAGTTCAAGTTCAAATGATTTAGCTGCAATAGGCCTTGTAAATATGCCCAACATTTCAAATTCCCGTAACATATCCTTACATCACAGTATCACAGTAAATATATAAGTAAATACACGAATGACATTTGCGTGGTCAGACACAGACCCAGACTCAAAAGATCGTGTTCTAATTGTATGCTGCCTCCCTGTATCCAACACCAAAGGTTGGATCATGGATAAAACGTTATAGAATAAATAGGATATCGTAAGGTATTCGCCGCTGAAGCAAAAGGTACCGGGTTCGATTTCCGGCAGCAACACTGTCGGGAATTTTTCTTATTGAAACTCGGTGAAAACCTATATGCCACTCTCCTGATCCTAATCCGGTAGGTGGAATCAAAGAACCTAGTCTTATCGGAGACGGACGATACACTCGGAGGTCCAGTTCGCACGTTGCGCACGTTAAAGAACCCTTGGCAGTTGAAAATCGAGTTGGCCGCAAGGCCGCTATCCGGGAAAAAAGTAATTACTACCACGTAGGTCACAGTGGGTTGATCACCTGCTTGGCTTAATATCTCGATCCACAGAAATCCATCCCCATAGTGCTGGCTCTACATTGTAATGGTAAAAAAGGGAACTGGATAAGAAAGAAGAAAGAAAGAATAAATGCAGCCAAAAATTGTCGGCAGTATCGTGTTATTGCATAGGCATAGCAAAATGAGCGCAAATAAGAACATGGAACAAGACCTTTATTTACTTGGTAATTTACTTGTGATGATTATGCTACACATGATACGGAAATCCTTCCAGTTTTTACTTTTGCACAAGGGCAACAGTAATGTGTTTATTTGCCTGACTATTATTAATATTGTTCGTGATGCTAATAAGCAGTTGAGAATATAGTTGGTTGATCACTTGCTCGTCTGAAATTATTGGATTTATTGCATTTCCAGCTCAGCTATGCCTGCATTTGTATATGCTTGCATTTGTGTGTGTGTGTCATGGCGGAAAAACATACAATGCTCTGTGGTACTATTAGGGTTTAGATTGAACGAGTTTCAGAAATGATGAAATTGTAAAATTTTCGAGATGTTGCATGGTTTATAGAAAAGACATTTAAGGCAGGGCATGTCCACATGTTTCATTAAAATCCGTTTTGTGATTTGTAGATGTAAACCAATATACACATTATAACACAGCAACCAGAATCGCCCATGTCGTTTTACACATCTTTATGATATGTTTATCCCTATAAAAAAACACCCTCAAATTATTCAATTCTATTGAAATTCTGTGACATAATAATACCTCCCGACCACACAAGAAAATCGAAATGTTTATTACACAATGTATGTCATTATGATTTTGTTTACTTTATCGTATTCATCCCTTTTGTTTGTTTGTTTCAGCAATCAATCCTCGATATATGAAGTCAGCATTACTATTTGGCATGCTTTTTATATCTTTGTTTATATTGTATTACTTAAACAAAGCATCCTTTCGGAGTCTAGACCAAGCACCCCATTTACAGAGAGACTTGGTTTCTAGCGTACAATCTCAACGGAACTCAGTATCAAAGGATCAATCAATATCTCAAATACCAACAAAAACATCACGTCTGTCTGCAGCATGTTATTTTCCAAAACAGGATCCTTTCGATCCTTTGATTATAAAACACTTTCATAAACGTGATTTAGATTGCAGTGTTGGTCTTCCTAGTCTAGCTTATCTGGAAGGAAATTTTCTTAAAGTGAATACCACCAAAGCAGAAATTAAAAGTATCCAATTGGATATATGTTATTATAAAACAATAGCAAGGAAAGAGAACGACTTTTCCTTAAACGAATCGAATTGGATATCTTTCGAGAATTCAATTGAAATTGGCAGCGAACAAGATAATATAGTTGTAAAATGTCATTATCAATCTAAACAAGTCTCACAGACTTACTTGACAAGAATTGTGAAGAACGATTTGACGGAGAAGATTTGTGAAGAAAATTACAAACGCCATATTGAACAAAATTCCCCTCTTGAAACATTGAGTGTTTTGTTGGTTGGTATGGACGGGACATCGAGACAGAATTCAATCCGTTCAATGCCACGCACAAGAAATTTCATTCTGAACAATATGAGTGCTATCGAGTTTTATCGATTCAACAAGCTTGGTATAAACACATTCCCAAACATAATTCCTATGGTCTCTGGACTTCACGTAGAGGACCTTATGAAACTAAATTGGACTAAACATCTGGCATTCGACTCTTTTGATCACCTGTTTTTGTGGCATCACTACAAACAAGCGGGCTATCGGACAGCAATGATGCTGGATCATCAATGGATAACACCATTTCACTACCAGATAAGAGGATGGACAAAATCACCTTTTGATTTTTACCATAGACCCATGTCTCTTCTAAGATACAAAAATAAATTAGAAAGTAATTGTGTTGGAGCTATACCCGAGGCCACTTTCCTTCTTGACTATTGGCATCAGCTTACCACGACATTCAACAACACAAAGACCAAGCCTTATTTTGCATTTGGTTTTTGTCAGAGGCTTACACATGACCACCAGAACAAAGCTACTATAGCTGATAACATTTATTTCAATTTTTTTCACGATCTTGTGGAGCGTAACGTTCTAAATAACACAGTTGTTGTTTTCTTCGCTGACCATGGAGCAAGATTTGGGGTTTTACGGTAAGTTCAGTTATGAATTTCAAAACAATTTAATCTCGTTTGTTATTGTTTATTTCTCCCCATGTCCAAGTTCTTCTCTTCAACTCTCTCTCCACGCCTCTCTCTCCAGGTTTCCACTAGCCTTTCGTTCCCTCTGTTCCCTGCTGCTGTCTTTGGAATGGCAGTAGGGTCCATTCTGTATACGTGGCCGATCCATTTCCATGTACGCCTTGCCACACCTGTTACAAGTGGATCTATTTGGGCTCTTTCCCGTTGATTTTTATTTCTGACAGTATTTGGCCAGTATATCTTAAATATCCGTCGAAGGCACTTGTTCTGAAAAGTTTCAAAAGCCAATATGGCCACCAAAAAGGTTACATAATTACTACGCAATATATTTTTCAATCATACTTTTTTTTGCATCCGTAGTTGTCTACGATTAGTTGGTTAAGCTTAAAACAATATGGCCCTAAAGGTCTACGAGTAACGAGATCTCGCATTGGATGCGGATCACCGAGTGTTCAATATGTGGTATATTCAGCCACGAACAAGCCATCCTGGTAGGAGAGTGGCATTTGTGGTTTGATCAGAATGATACGCAAATCTTAACCCTGATGATCTTAATTTTAGACCCATATCTAACCTTCCCTTTTTTTCCAAAATCCTAGAAAAAGTTGTTGCATCTCCGTTGCGAGCACACCTCTCTAAATTCAACCTGTATGAAACTTATCAGTCTGCCTACAGAGAACACCACAGCACCGAGACAGCCCTAATAAAAATACAGAATGA
>JARBEQ010242474.1:0-11851 GCA_030265355.1 Tritonia tetraquetra | reverse complement strand
CCAGAGAAATCCAGCCTCATAGTGCTGGCCCTACACTGTAATGGTAAAAGGGAACTGGATAAGAAAGAAAGAAAGTGGCAGGATTCAGTTATTAATCAAACCACGGCGTGTAAGAGATAATGGCTGAATGACCAATGGTTCGACATTCATTGTTTCAGTTTTAACCCTTTTGTGGCAGGATTCAGTTATTAATCAAACCAATGCATGTAAGAGATAATAGCCAAATGTCAATGATTAGACAATCACTAGTGACCATGTTATTATTTGTCTTTCTATGTTTTCATCAATATTAATTAGATTATATGTAAAGATGTAAAAGGATGATTAATGTATTCTATAAATAGAGGGAATAGACGTTACAATAGGTTATGCACAAAGATATGGGAAAAACTACCTAGAGGTAGTCCAAAGAAAATGTGGCAGGATGCAGTTTCAGAAATAATAGAAAAGAGAGGATGTAGGCATGTAGAGGGAAAGAGGATGTGACTAAATAGGGATCAATGGCGGAAGTTTGTGTATCACGCATAAACCTTACACCGAGAGGTACTAAAAAGGTGATTGATAAAGAAAGAAAGAAAGACTATTAGAAGTGATTTTATTTCTGTCGTCCATTTTCCTTTGTTGTGGGTTGGATTCAATCAAATGATCCCAGTTGTGTCAGTACAACTTTAATAAGATTGGTATGCTTTCTATGGCAACATTTGCTCAGTTAAAAAAAAATGATCTGAAGCATTTACCACCTTACAATGATAGATATTGTTATGGGCAAAACCTGAACACCTCTTGAAACATGCCACCCAATCTACCATTCATGATATGATCACCTGAGTGTCTAATTTGTCACGAGATTTTCTAGCCCCATGCTTGGCAGTAATGGACTAGGAGCTCAGCGCATCACTGCTCAAATAAAAAAAATGCTATAGATAACAAATTAAAACAAAATATATATGTACAAGATTTGAATTTTCATTTAGGGTTGAATTTCATGCATTATTAGAATCTCGAGTGAATGCTTGTCAAGCATTTCCTTCTGTTTTACTTCTTGTATATCAACTGTTGTCGTAACGTTTTCTTGCAGGGCATGATTATGATTGTGTTGATATAGTTATTTTTTGTTTTACGTTTTTTTCTTCTGATTTCTGTTCGTTTAAATTTATCTGAATCTATTTATATTTCATCGTGCACAGGCCATCAGTGGAAAACGAGTCCCAAATGGTTTTGAAGACCGTGCTTTGCCCCATTTCCCAAGATTCTCTAAAGATCCTGCTGCCAGAGGATTTGTTTCTAATAGCTTTTACTCGGGTATGATAAATCCCTTCTAATAGTAGCTTTTGGTTAGTTTCTTATTACTGTATTGTCCTTATTTTAAAATGCTGGATAAAAAGGATTGAATGGTATGTTGGACTATTTCTTTAAACATGAAAACCATTGGTTTACAAACCCTGCCTCTGAGAGATCTTTACCATGACTTAGTGGGGTGGGTTAGGGGGTGTGTAATTCAATGATTTGAAGATGGACTTTATATCGGATGTCCCATCTTTGATGTGACCTAAAATGCGTTGCCAAGGGTGTAACTGGAAACCATTGAATAGTATTTGTCTAGTGGTCAGTGATATTAGAATTGCTGCACATTCTTACTTTACCAAGGTCCCTTGACTGTTTACGCTCGTCTTCATTTACAAATTGGATGACAGTGCATCATTTTTTCTTCTCCTATTGTCAGGATGAAACTTTTACTGAAAATAAAAAAACTTTTACCATTTGATTCATTTTCAAACCGATAGGTACTGAAAGTTTTGAAATTGTTTTCTTCTATAATTCTTGTAAAGACATTTGTGAGATCTCAAAAGCAACATAAGTTCTTTTATCATTTCTTCAGGGCTAACACCAACCGAGTTCTTTTTCCACACCATGGGTGGTCGTGAAGGATTGGTTGATACTGCCGTGAAGACTGCTGAGACAGGATACATGCAGCGTCGACTTGTCAAATCATTAGAGGATTTATGTCTGCAGTATGACTCTACCGTACAAACATCTGTTGGAGAGGTAAAGGAAATGTTTTAGAGTGTGTAAAAGCTATATATCTCTAGAAATAAAAAAAAGTTATATTTGAAGATGTCTTCTTCTTCTTCCATTAATTTGAAGACCACCTCTGGTGTATTGTCGCAAAATGAAATACATAATACAAGTCTTAGTCATCTAAACAAAGGACACAAGGGCTCGCTCATTGTGTGACCATCTCAAACTGTCCCAGAATGATTGTAAGTCAGGTTTTCTGGTGGCAAATTGTTCCATTTTTATGTGACTTTAGGGAATTGAGATGACGATCTATTATATGATGTAGAGACAAACTGTTTATGGTTGTGCAACACATCTTTTGTGATGAATATTGGTCTAACAAATTTCACCAGGGTCTTCTTAGTTAGGGAAATAGAGTTGTTATTTTTCAGGTATTTTGTATTTCGTTATTTTTTTAATACGTTCATTAATCTCAAAGCATCTTATATTTGGTATGGAATCAAAACCCAATCTTTTCTCTTTTCAGTGTTTATTTTTGTTAATGATATCTTTTCAACTATTAAAATTACAAGTAATTTTGTAAAGTAAGTCAGCTTGTCCCCTGGAGTTATTCCCCTTAGCTTGGGATTAGATTGATGAAATCAAGGTAACCCATCTGTAGAATGTCACAACCTAGTAATTGATTATATATTATATATTATGTTATTATTATACTTTTATATTCCATATGCAAGGATAATATCAAGATAATTTTTTTGTATATTTTGAGCAGAAGTGAAAAAAACATTTGATTTTTAAACAGTTTAGCATTTTTCTCAAAATTGGAGTGGAGAGAGTTATGAAGTTTTACCTTGGCACGATAGAATGGACCATCTTATATTTTTTCTCTTCTGCATCATTTCTTTTTGATGACATCGAAAGATAAAACAATTGGTAACGAAAGAAGAAGTTTTGTCTTTTAAGGTTAGATCTTGTCATCATCTCTCAAAGGCATCTCAATTCAATAACAAATAAAATAGAGATGTATTCTGACATTCAGCAGTGCCAACAATGTCCTAGATAGTTGGGAATGGGACGCGATAAGCCAAGTTGTGCTGTGGTGTCTTGCTGGAAATGGTAGGCCTGGGCGTGATTCTTCTTTCTGTTAATTGCAATCATTGAGCACACACACAACCATAATTGTGAGTCTCAAGCATTATATAGAGGGGAACGCAGTGGCGCAGAGGTACGGTTCTTGCCTCTGAAGCGAAAGGTACATGGTTTGATTCCCGGCAGCGTCAGATATTTTTCTCCGTGAAACTCGGTGAAAACATATATGCCACTCCCCTGATCCTATTCAAGTAGGTGGGATCAAGAACCTATTCCTATCGAGCAACTGTGTGCCTCGGACACAGCCCTAGGAAATGGTAACAATTAAAATAGAACAAGCATTTAGACTGTGTCAGTATAAACATTTTCTCTCTCTTGATTGTTACTATATACAATACACCACGACACAGCTTGGCTTATCCTGGCCTTAGTTTTTCACCGTATGTTCTCAGCTTTACTCGACAATTTTAAATTTCAGATTGTTCAATTTATATATGGAGAAGATAGTCTGAATCCTGGGGAGATGGAGGGAAACAGTCGTCCCGTAGAGTTTACCCGTCTCATGGGCCATACCAAAGCATTAACATTGACAGAATGTAGGGAAGAGCCCAGTTTGACTGGAGAGGAGGTAAGACATGATTTCTTTCGTGAACAAATTACAGGATCAGTTATTCTCTCCACCAATTTTACATGGTCACCTTATGTGACAAAACCTGCTGTTTCCTAAAAGTTATGACGTTTGAAGTTTTACGCCTTCACAGTGGGTTGATCACCTGCTTAGCTTAATATCTTGATCCGCAGAAATCCAGCCTCATAGTGCTGGCCCTTCACTGTAATGGTACAAGGGACCTAGATAAGAAGAAGAAGTTTTTACGCCCTTTTTAACACAAAGGTCATATCAAAGAACTTGAGAAGATTGCATGTGAATCTCCAGAGCAGAGTCATGAAATGTCCTGCACGAAGCAGGACTCGGAACCGGGACCTTCACATCCAGAGGCAAGTAGCTTAACCACTGCGCTAGAGATGCCCCCTTACCACCTAGAGAAGATTAAATATATTGAAAGGTGTGGGTTTGATCCCCAAACCACTTTTCTACTTCTATGGCTTTTTTTCTGGCACTTACACATTTTCCATCTTTACCCTTGTTTTTCACTGTCTTTATTTTTCCCTTACCTTCTTTGCTCAGATTCTTACCCAGGTAAAAGAAATTCTGGAATCCAACAACTGGGAGACGGTCAATGCTAGGTTCAAAGTGGAAGTAACAGACTACTTTTATAACTTGGCAAAGAAAGTCAACCAAATTCGCTCACAGTTCAAAGTTGACGGCACAAACTCTGTTGGATCTGTGTTGTCACAGCTAGAACGATTGACAACTACTCAGGTAATTTTTTAGATCGTCTGTCAAGAAATTGAAGTTGTAGAAATGAGTATATTGTGATGGACTTTGTGAAAGGTTGGGAGTAGATCCAATCTCATCAAAAATTGAGAAAGCAGACTGATATGGTTTTTCATGTCCAGAGTAAAGAAGACATGTTGAATATCATCCCCTAAGAGCCAGTTTTGCGTATCATAGTTTTTAAAGATTTTACAGGAGAGACAGGGTGTGCATAGAAACAAACACATAACTGTGACAATGCGAAACTGGCTTACTACTCACTGAATTTTTGTCACTTAACGATAGATTCCCAAATCACATATCTCATGATACACAATTCAAGACTATAACAAAAGTTTGAATAATTTTTAAACTGAATGTCATAATTACGCAAGACCCACATAGAATGATACGCCAAAATCATGATATGTGAAACTGGTTCCAAGGGCATGATTTGTTTGTTTGTTTGTCTGATCGAACCGTATTAATACCCCAAAGCAGTGTTGGGGCCAGCCCTATTTTCAGCCATGAAAGGCACACGGATACCTGCCATAAAAGCAGGCACTCCCATCAAACACGACTGACCACAGAGCCGGAAGCGCTTTGGATCCAAGGATTTCAGACAAGCAGGTGATCAACCCACTGTGCTCTAAGGGCATGATATGTAGGTAGAAGGGTACTTGAGATGGAACTAGAAAGAAAGGAAGACCAAAATGAGGTTAGAAGTGGATATGAGAGAAAGAGTTGAAGTGGATGCAATGGATCGTGATTTGTGGAGAAAGAGTATTCATTATGGCAACCTTGCAGACTGCAGCATACACTGAAAGAAGTAGTCAAGTCATAGTTCAAGTTTAGAACAACTGCTTCAGTCTATTGAGAATGTGATCAAAACTTTCCTTTGTTTTTTTTATCCTCCAATCTCGTTATTGTACAACATTGGAGTAGTGTAGGTGAGTCGGTGAAGTTTTAAAGACCGCAGACTTCCATGGGAGTTGTTAAGACATCAGACTTCCATGGGAGTTGTTAAGACATCAGACTTCCATGGGAGTTGTTAAGACATCAGAATTCCAAGGCGAGTTGTTAAGACATCAGACTTCTATAGCAAGTTGTAAAGACAGCAGACTTCCATGAGAATCGTTTAGAAATCTATCTTCCATGGTGAGGGACTTGGGTTCAAGTCTCATGTCAGGCATTTTGTTGTTTCCTTGGGCAAGAAATGTTACTCTAATGACCTCAATCAACCCATTTTAGAAATGGGTATCAAAATCGTTTGCAGTGTAAAGACTAGCCTTATGTTAAAGAAAAAGTTCAAAGTATATAGTTGTTAGTTTTATGTCCTGGGCAACTCATTTTAGGTCATATCAAAGGCAGGACCTCTGATTTATAGTCCATCTCCGATAGGACTTGATTCCACATGGAAATCAAAGGGTCAGAGCCATAAAAACTCTGAGAAAGTCCAAAGGAACATTGAGCCACAGAAATTCTTTCACTTTCCTCAGGGGTTTTAGTTCAAAACCTTTCTTGTGATGCTTCATGACATAAGAGTATACACATTGTTATAGCCATTGACTCAACACTGGAAAGGTGTGTAAAATAATAAGGATTAAAAAAAGGTCCTGCGTATATTTTTGTGTGTGTTTGTTGAAAACTTTGAAATTCAATTTTGTCAGTTTCATCGTTATGATATGGTAACATGTATTTTTAATCCACCTTTTACAGTAATCATTGACACATTTTTTCAATAGGTCTCTCGCTTTATGGCCACCTGCTTACACAAGTACAACCATGCCTTGATCGAGCCAGGTGAGGCAGTCGGGGCTATTTGTGCCCAGTCCATTGGGGAACCGGGTACCCAGATGACTCTCAAGACATTTCATTTTGCCGGAGTTGCTTCCATGAACATCACGCAGGGTGTTCCTCGTATCAAAGAAATCATCAATGCCAGCAAAACAATCTCCACTCCAATCATTACGGCTCAGCTTGAAGATAAAACGGATCCAGAATTTGCCCGGTTGGTCAAGGGACGGATAGAGAGAACTACTCTTGGGGAGATTTCAGAATTTTTCGAAGAGGTTTACATCCCGGATGACTGTTTCATCCTCATTAAACTAGACTTGGAGAGGATACGACTTCTAAAGCTTGAAGTCACACCGGAATCAATTGCTTCTTCCATCGTACAGTCGAAACTAAAAGTGAAATATCCTGACATAAAAATCCACAGCAAAGCAGTTTTATCTGTGTCAGCATTTTCGTCTACCTCGTCGAAGGCTTCCAAAATGAGTAAGATCTCCATGTACTATCGTCTACAGATGCTGAAGAAATGCTTGGGTGATATCACTATTAAAGGAATTCCTTCTGTCGTCAGAGCAATCATTCATCATGATGAAAAGAATTTTAGCTATGAACTTCTGATTGAAGGAAATAACCTTGGAGGAATAATGGCCACTCGAGGGGTCAACGGGTCAAAGGTCAGGTCAAATAATACTTCTGAAGTATGGAAAACCCTTGGAATCGAAGCTGCCCGAACCATCATCATGGAAGAAGTGACTGTAACCATGGAAAACCATGGCATGAGCATCGACGCACGGCACACTATGCTGCTGGCTGACCTTATGACCTATCGAGGCGAGGTCCTCGGAATTACACGACATGGCCTTGCGCACATGAAAGAATCGGTTCTTATGCTGGCATCGTTTGAGAAAACATCGGAACACTTATTCCAGGCTGCCTATTTTGGCCAGCGAGATGCTATTTGTGGAGTCAGTGAATGTATCATCATGGGAATTCCTATGAATTTAGGCACAGGAATTTTCAAACTTCTTTACAAGCCAAACCATTCCACTACTGTGACCCCGAGGCCTCGCCTTATAGACTTTCACACTCCCGAGTTCTCGTTTTGATGTGTATGTTAAGATGATTGTTTTCTGCAAGTAATATGATGTTTTTATCAAGTGAAGCCAAGAGAATATTTTGTACGAAATCATACTTGGTAGCCACTGTGTTATGATAGTTGTTTTATGGAAAGCATTATTAAGTTTTTATCAAGTGAAACCAAGAGAGTCATAGTTACTAACTCATACTTAATAATCCCTGGACTAGCTCGCTTTTTTGGATTGATTGTTTTGTTGATAATTTAGATTTATTTTCTTCCAGTTGTGGAGATTCAATGTCGTATTTCATGAGAAAATGATGGAGAGAGTCAGGGAGAGCATACATCAAGTGATAACATAATGTTTGCGTTATTTCCAAAAAGTTACTGCACATACATTTTGCCATAGGTGTTACTCTTCTTCCACTGCATAATTAAGAAATTCTGCTATCCGCTAAACCACTGATTAAACCTCCTTCATTGTAATTCTAGTTTGTTTTGAATATTCAAACTCTAATATGTAATCACTTTTGAGAAGTTCCTCCTTTTTCAAAATTGTACAGCAACATAAAACTCCTGACTTATGCCATTGTTGCATAGCATCTATGATATAATTGTAAATTTAGAGTCAGAAAACTTGGATTTAAAAAAAAAAAAAAAAGAATTGCTGGAATTCTCAAAAATGAAGCTGTCTTGTGGAGACATCTAATAATAATGTTCCATTGATTACTATTAATTTAGTAATATACTAGTACTAATACCAGCAAGCTTCATAAACACCACTAAAGCATTTTTTAATCCGAGTGCCTAATGACGACGGGGGAGATTGTTTTTGTGTCTTTGATTGTTATCGAACACTAAGATTTATTTTTAAAACTTAAAGTTTGTGACTATTCGCTTTTACTACTTACTGCAACAAGAAGAATGAGGCATTTCCGATACAATGTGTCTGTCATTTGTTGATTATTGACAATCTTTCGTGCGTTCGTTTACGTTAAATCCCCTGTCTTTTGATTATGGTCTTCAATTTTTGATAGTTTGTCGAGGGATGAAAATGAGATACAAGTCTACTTACGATGAAATGAGGAGTTGTTTACTGGAACTAAAGAGTCCAACATCTAGTCTAGAAGTTGCTGATCCGATAGTAACATTAATAAGACCTTGCGTGAAGATGTTGGGATGATCTAAGCGGCTGCACCCCCAAACTTTTTCTTCTTCTCGTTTATTATTATAGTTTATTATATCTATGCGTATACATTGTCCATAAATCAGCAGTGAATACCGATTGTTGGTGTTATGGATTTCTAATAGCCTTGAAAAGTTGAAATCATTAAAAGTAAAGAGCAAAAGTATTGTGATGTTGACGATTATTTTTTGTTGTTTGTTGTTTTTGTGTGTGCCCGTGTGTGGTATTTATAATAGCTTTTTTTATTTTTAAAAATTAATTAATTAATTTATATATATTTATTTTTTATATTCTTTTTTTTTTTGCGGGAGGGGGGGGGGGTGTTTGAAAAAAATAATTTGAGGACTTTTCACAGATAACATTTCTGGAGCTCAAATTCAATTTGTGAATTTTACACCAAACGCTTTTCTTGGAGCATTTTATCTCTTTCATCTGTTGGGTAATAATTTCTCCATTTTTTACCTGTGTTTTGGGGTTGTCATTGTCACAGATTTTATTCCAAAATCTTTCAAAATCAGGATTTGTTTAAAAATTTGTCAGTATTTTGTTTGCTTGGGGGTTGGCAGTATGCAAGAGGTGGTGTGATTTTAATAGGGGAAAAGAAGGCATTTGTGTCAACAGTCTGTCTTGTAGAGGAAATTAGGGTGCCATGGTCAGAAATATCTCTCAACTCAAAATTCTCAAAGCTCTGAACTCATGATTGTCCTCGAATTTAAGGGGTTCACTTGAAATTACAAACTATGTTTAGCAGTTAGCCTGAAAGGTAAACCAGGAAATGATAAAGAAAGAAAGAAAGTGAGTTATTCTTAATGTCTATTTTAAACATTTGCAAGTGATTATGTAGCGAGGGGGTTGATAATTTCAGTTTAATTCTCTTAAGATGTTTCGTTGTTTTATTATTTTTTCTGCACAAGAGATATGAGAATTCAATATGATAATAACACTTTTGTGTTGGGTCCATTATATCAGAGGTTGTCTGCTTGGTCTCGTCCCCCGTCCCCCCCCCCGTCCCCCCCCTCCTCCCACTTTTATGAATAAAGTTTAAAGACTTTGATTTTTATGTTATACTATTATTTCATAAATGGGATTGATTTGCTAAAGTTTCGATAATCGTGGCGTGGGTTACTGCCACACAGTGTTACATCTGGATTCAAGTCAACATTATTATTCAATTACATCCAGTTTTTAAACAAAAAACCGCACAAAAAAAAAAAACCTCACTGTCGCAAAAGGGATTCGAACCCCTACTTTCCCAGTGGCGAAATGCTTAACTCCTTACTGAGTCATTGTGAAAGTAAAGTCTTCTTCTTCTCGATCACTCAAATGGACACGCCGACTTCTCCTCCAGGCCCCCATAGAGCTTCCTTGCCAGTGGGGTCCCCGCTGTCCAGGTTCGCTGCCTACGGTCTACCCCTCGGGGACATGTCTGTAAAAGATGTTCCGTTGTCAGAAAGTAAAGTAAAGAATAGCATTTACATAGCACATATCCACGAAGTTCATCATGCTTGATACACCTTACACAATGTATAGTTTACCCCTGGCAGGTCATAACACTCCATAAGGAGTATACAGTGCGAACTTCCTGTTAGGCGCTTCAGCACTGGCATTCTGACAAGACTAGTTGCTGCCCCCGGCCGGATACTCATTTACACCTGAGTCAAGATAAGTAAGCAGAGTTAAGTGCCTTACCCAAGGGCACAGCACCCGTGTGGTCACCCATTCAAACACTGATCACGCACAATGTTGCTTGACCACGCTGATTGGTTCAGCGTGCTATCTGTTTGGCCACCGTCAGAGCCAGTCTACTTTAATGTGCCGAAAAAAACAATCCGCTAAGATTCGAACCCTGCATCTCTAATCCAGAGGCGGCCCATCATATTTTCATCTCTCTGTTTGGCCACATGCTGGGATTGAGAAGCGACCATTCAGTTGAGACGTCTTTGTGTCAGGACTCCATTCGGATTAGAATATGCGACTAATCCCAACACAGCATTAATGGGGCTTCGTTTAGGGGACGTGCTTAGTGCAGTGGTTAAGTGACTTGCTTTGAATGCGGAGGTCCAGGTTCGAGTCCTACCTTGTGCAGGGGTTTTTTCTCTCTTGATCTTTCAGATATTTTTCAGGGTCTTTCACGACCCTGCTCTGGAGATCCCCGTAGAATCTTTTCAAGTTCTGTTGAACCTTCTTTGATATGACCTTTCACTTTCTGTGTTAAAAAGGGTGTAAAACTACTGACTTTATAATACATTTTTTAAATGTTTATTTTGTAGTGTGACTTTTGGTTCTTTGTCAAATTAAGTGTTGGCTTTTATAATTCCCCAAATAAGAAAGTACATAGTTTATTAAGGGTTTTTTAGAAATTGCCTACTGATAGTTTATATACCGTAAATTAGGGTTGATTGTCTATGTGTCTGTTTTTACGGGCCATCATCTACCTAGTCCACTCAAACAGATCACACACCGAGTTAGCGCGCTTGATTGTATTTGGCATTGATACAAACCAGGACTCCAAAGCGCGATGGGGCATAGGGTGACGTCATAATGAAATCGAGATTCGCCTATATGGACAACTCTGCTGTTTTCTTATAGCTGAGGGGGTTATCACCAAGGCAACAGTAAATATTGTAAGTTATATAGCCAAAACCACTTGGGCACCACCTAAAAATGTGACGCTCATTGTGCCATTCAAGGTTCGGGCACAGTGGGATGATCACCTGCTTGCCTTATCTACCCGATCCAACTTTTTTTCTTTCTTCGGCACTGTTTTCAGCAATGCTTCACGTGGAGCTGGGCGCAACACTGCTTGGCGGCAATATGCGCTATGGATAATAAAATAAAACCACATCGACATCGTGAGATGGACAGGGATCGTGATCAACTGTATTGTGGAAGAGACCCTGGTTAGGCCGCATTCCGCGGATGGAAAAGTCGAGACACCCGAACGTTGCATTGCCATGTGACAGACAGTTGGGAAAGAGGGAGATTAATATTGATGATGACAGGAAAATCTTGTAATGAGTTGAGATGGCTGACTCGTACAATGGAGGACGTTTATCGGCACCTTATGCTCCTTTGGGTTGCCAAATACCAGGATTTTGCCTTTTTTTAAAGCGACTGGCCTCCGATTTATTGTTGGGCCTTTTGGCCCTTCCAAAATAATGACCTTCTACTATTTTTTGCCCTATTTTATTTCATCTTTAATTTTGGGTATATAGGCCAGTGTATACATCATGTATGTAATATTACGAGAAACACATACATTTGTGACTATTTGCGCAGTACATGTTTTTTTTTTTTTTTTTTTTTTTTTTTT
>JARBEQ010242452.1:7769-21207 GCA_030265355.1 Tritonia tetraquetra | reverse complement strand
TAAATAATAATATATAACATTTATATCGCGCATTACCAAGACTGCGTAATGCTCAATGCGCGTTACAAAAACAATTTAGAATATAGAAATGAATGGATGGAAAGATGAATTAATGAATAGACCCCCACGTTTATATACGTAGATATAGATAGATTATCAGACAGATAGATATAGATATATAGAGAGAGACAGATAGACTGGTAGATAGATTAGATTGGTAGATAGACAAATAGATACTGGTAGATAGACAAACAGACAGATAGATAGATGGACAGATTATAGATAGATAAAAAGATTGATGGATGGATAGATGGTTGGATGAGTAGGTGGATTGATGGATAAATAATTTGATAGATAGATGGATAGATAGATAGATGAATGGGTGGTTGGTGGATGGGTGAATTGATGGGTGGATAGATGAATGGATGGAAAGAAGAGTGAATGGATGGATGGATAGATAGATGGTTGGGTAGATGGGTCGATAGATAGATGGATGGATGGATAGATTGATAGTTGGTTGGATTGGTAGGTGGATGGATGGTTAGATTAGTCGATGGATGGGTATGTGGATGGATGGAGGGTTGAAAGGATGGATGAATGGCTAGATCGATGGATAGATGGGTGTATGACGATGAATAGATCGATTGATGGATGGATAGATAGGTGAATGGATAGATGGGTGGATGGATAGATGGATGAATGGATCGATGAATGAATGGAGGCTGGATGGATAGATGGGTCGATGAATAAATGAGTGGATGGATGGATTGCTGGATGAATAGATGGATAGATACATAGATGAGTGGATAGATAAATGAGTAGATGGATGGGTGAATAGATGGGTGGATGGGTGGATAGATGAATGGATGGATAGATTTTATGGATGGGTGGATAGATGATAGGAGACGAAAGTTGGTGCGTGTGTTGTTGAAAGAATGAAACGATGGATGAATATGATTGTAGATACGATACACAGATCCCATTGAGCCCATTAGTCTTCTCTATCTCCTTGTTTGAGAAAGAAAGAGGCGGGGCGGGAGGGGGGGGGGATAAACGGGAAGATGGCCAGGAGCTAGCCCAGAACGACATTCGTGATGGAAGTACCTGTACGTGGGGGTAGGTGGGGGGTATAGGTAAGTAAGAACGAGCCTTCTGTGTGAGTTAGGTCTGCCTGCTCCAGCCCACCACCCATCCCCAGGAGCACATCCGTATCTTCCATATAGAGAGCAGCCATCGCTTGATGTTATCGGGCGCACTCATTGGCCGAGAGATGGGGGGCAACCAATGAGAAGCGAGCTTACATAAGCATCGCGAGTGCCAGACATCGAAAAGGTAGGGGTATAAAAGCCGGCGTCGCTCACACACCGCTAGAGCAGCCCTGAATCGTAAGTACTAGTGGATTTATCCTACCCTTCATATATTGGTGTGCAGAGCTTTTTCCTTTTATCATTTATTTAATCTTTTTTTTTTAAATTGCACTGGTTTATCAAAGAAACCATTGGTCTAAATCGTTATTTGTATATCTACATTTAATGTTTCAGCGGTGATTTTTATTTTTTTGAAATGGCAATTTGTATATTTTGTTTTAAAAGATAACTTTCCCTCACCTTTTTACTTTCCATCCTTCCCTGCTTGCCTCCCCTGACTGCCGAGTCACCTTTATCTCAAAGACATGACCTTCATGTAAGGTAGCAATGGTGAAAGTCATGAAACAATTCTGAACTTTAAAAATCGTTTGGAGTTTTAAAACAAATGTGTTGATACAATGATGATGATATTCAGTTTGAAAAGGGCATAATGAAAATATTAGCTATATATATAAACCAGCCTCACATCTATGAATTCAATGTTGGCCTCTGAAACATTACTACTTATGATATCAACTGACTATAAAACATTGCTAGGGCCAGCCTATGAAGTTGACGATTCTGTTCTTACACAGATCCATGCTACTGTTAATATTTTAAGATAGTCTAAACAGGCTTTCTGAGAGAGGTGTTATGATATGAATATTTTAGTTTCAAAGTCAAATAGACAGCAAAGCAATAGCTATAGTTATGACTTTCAAATATTACAAGCAACATAAAGATAAGCTAAAAACGAGCTGAACGATCTCCATTCATTGTAAACTTGCACAAATATTATTAATACTAGAAGAGCATTTGATTGATAACAATGAATTGAAAGGCAAATATATTTGTTCGCTTCATTAGTCTCGTGTATCGCGGTAGTACATAGTAGCCGCACAGGTGAAATGATTAGAAAACGTCACCTGACTCACTCACGTTAATCCGATTAGGCAATAAGCCCACTGTGCTACAAACAGTCTGCAGTCATTGTGTTACGATAATCTTAAGAGGCAATCAATTGACCACACACAAAAACCAACACAATTATCGTTCTCAGCCATAAACAAGCTTACGTGAAAACATGAATGGGGAAAGATATTATGTCGTACCTGTTTGAAAGTGATATGTTAACCAAGATGGATATTATTTCTCATGAAAGAACTTGAACTTGATTATTAGACCTCGAGTGATTCCTCCCTTCCTTTTTTGTGTTATTTTTTTTTTTCGATCAAAAACTGTGTGCAGATCGGCGTGTGTTATCTTTGTTTATTGGTTTTCCCAGACTTACACTTTACACAAATTAACACATTGGATTTACCCAAGATTATCTATTCTGGAGTGTGACATTATTATTATTATTTACCCCGTGTGTCGTGTGCTCTTGTTCCCCACCAGTTGGATATACGTATTAAAGAACCCTTTTCATTATATTTTGTCGCGAGCCTTTGCAGGTGAAATGGAATTTACACACCTTGAAATTAGTTCTCAATGCATGGATGTGCTGTGAATGTGACCCATATTTCAGTTTGGATCTACCAGCAAAGACACAAGGCGAAGTAATGAAATAACGATCAGCACGAAGGTGGAAAGGGAGATAATAGGTCAACATTACGTGGATTAAGTTCGTCTGCTTCACTCGTGTGCTTCCGTCCCGTTACCTGTGTGTATATAGGATGTTCCAAATATGGTCAGAGCGTGAGGTCACGCACATGCGCCGTACTGAGCATGCGTGAGTGCGGGGGTGGAAGAATGGCCGATGACATAACACGCCCCCTCCCCCTTTACACACATACATACACACACACACACCATTGCCTCTTAGGTATCCGTTCTGGAATTGTGCCAAAATATAAACATAATTTTACACCATCAGCAATTAGCTATTTTCTTCATTAATCTCAGGTGACTTCAATTCGGATTAATTCTAATTTAATGATAGGATATTTCTTTTGAAAATGATTTATTTCTAAATTTTATTAATTTTTTGTCAACGGAAAAAATATTGTTACTTGTGGCGAATAATGCGATTTACTAGATAAATAGGCTGTTTAGTTGATGGAAACTCACGTTCAAGTATCTCAATCTAAATAAAAATGTAAATTGTGAGGACAGCATAGACTCATTGTAATAGATTCTTACATCGTGTATAGGCCTCAAAAGTTACATCAAATCGAAATATAGGACTTGCATCCAAGTTCTCAAAAAATCCTAGCATGATGAGGAATGTTGGTGCTTAGTACTGCTGTGCTTAATCACATTGCATTAAATCAATAATTCGTTGTGACCATGATAAGACTAAAATCTGTTTAATGTTACTTTGAATTACTTCGATCCATAGCAATCAATTCGTGCATAATGCCTAGGGCTCGGGAGTTTAACAAATTGGAATACAACACAATAGTGCTTTCGTGTTCAAACAGGACTGTTTGCGATTGGCATAGCACTGCTGTAGTTCACCAAGCACAATGTGTTACTGTGGTAGATACCACACTATAACCATGATGAGACTTAACATGTTATATGACTTGATATGTTTTGAACCAAACATCGAAACGTAAAAAAACCGAATTGATAATGAAAGGAAGGCAGTTTTTTGCTGGGTCGTTTTCTCTTGTTTTACTTGGAATTGGGTGAAACCAATCGCCTTTTAAATTATTTTTTTTTATGATTTAATTTTCCATGAAACAATAGTGTGCCAATTTGTAAAACTTTTCTATCAATTATTACACTTTTAGTTGTTGTTTTCATTACTTCCTTGTTTTGCGTTGTGTGTATTTACATTACTAGATGTTCTCCTAGATGGATTTATTGGATAAATACTGTGTTAAAGTAATGACACTTGGATTACAGCTTAATATCAAAGTCACACGCTATGATTTTCATTTTAACACACACACACACACACACACACGTACGCGCACGCACACACACACACACACACACACACACACACACACACACCTACACTCACACACATCTTTGCTTACCAAATCAACACAAACATTGTGTGAAATCAACAGCAACGAAGGATTACTTTAAATTCCTAGTTAAGAAAATGTGAGATATATCAAAAGGATTTGTTTAGAAAAACGATACCTCTCAAATAGAAAACCATGATAGTCTCTTCCCTTTATTTTTCTTTCAACCGAAAATAGGAATATCATGAAATATCAGACAAAGAGAACGAAACGAAACGAAAGGGAGAAATAACATTCCCTTTTTAAAGCCTATCCTCATCATGTGTGTCTCTATCTAACCAAAGGGAAGCAACCAAATAATATACTAAATAATTAAATTGTCCGTGCACGGAATCTCTAAAACTACGGAGTGTCAAGCAGAAGATAAGCTTGCTGTTTTGCTTTGTTTCGTTTTTTTTTTTTAAATCTTTCTAAGATTGCTGACGATATTCGTGTTTTTTCACCATCTTTCCAACCCATTCATAACCCGATGAAAGGCTGTGCGCCTATCCCTTTCCCTTAGAGCGTAAACCAAAGAAACAAAACAGATTAGTATCGTGGATCAAGTAGCTAGATAATAATATAACCGAAAAAACACCTACCTAACTAAGTCAGCAGAGCAAAACGGATTCAGTGTTCTTAGGTATACAAAGTGCGCTTTCAATTTCTCAAATTATATCCATTTTGATTGATGTCAGTCAGTCGTATCAAATCTTATTCAGACATAATGGGAGTAGGCAGGGGATAGGTCAGTCATTTCCTATTGGTTTAGATTGTATCTTAAAGATATTGATTTCCCTTTCTAAACTATTATTCTCATCCCCCTCCTCCTTTTCCTCCTCCTCCTCCTCATCATCATCATCATCACCACCACCATCATCATCATTATCATTATCCTCATCTTCAAATTTCGTACCTACTTGGTGCCATGGTCCTCCATTCCTGTCTGTCTGTCGAAAGTTCTTCTCATTATCTCAATGATATCCCCCCCCCCTCCCCCCCCCCTTTCCATTCCGTATATCTGTCTGTCATATAAAATATTGAGTAAGCTTTATAAACAAACGTTTTCTGATTATTGACATTTTTATCCATTATCGTTTCTATCGTCTGGTTACATAAGAGCAGTGGATAATGTCGAGAGGTAGATTTCTGGTTGTAAGAACCAATAACGTGGTAGCAATAAGTCAAGATGGAAAATGTGAAAGTGACAGTATAGATTTTTAAAAAGAGGAAATCAAACAGAATCATAATTGTGACTAGTAGGCCTGAATGTATTCAATTATACTGATAACGGCGTTATTCCATATCCAACAAACAATTACAAATGTGAATCAATAGAATCTCGCCAGTAAAGGGTTAATATGGGGGCGTGGTCTAACAAATAAACGAAACAAATGGCTGCCTGGGAGTTGCGATGATGAAATTATTGCACAATAAATTCTCTTGTCTTGTAATCGGAAATACTACATTACAGAATCGACTTTGATTGAATACTCGATACGGTGAATCTATAGACCTAGTTAGTAGTTGCCAAGCAACAGACATATTATCATTTTCAGAAATCTAAGATCTTCGACTGACAAACCTATTTCGAAATTTCCTATAATGAAGTACCAGTCTTTCGGCGATAGGTCTTTTTCCTATGTTTGGCCTAAAGTCTGGAATGTCTTCCATCATCATCGGGACCTGAAGAAAACATTAACACCTTTTATAAATATTAATCGCTATCTATTCCTGACTGCTCAACAACATTCTCTTTTTGAACTATGTACCTACACCGTAAAGCGCGTTTCAATCAACTCGAGGCAATTTTTATTTTCTTATCAGCACAAACTTCCTCAATCTCAAGCACGTCGCATATTGTGATATCCTTTATCATTATCATTAATTATTATTATTATTATTATTATTATTATTATTATTATTATTATTATTATTATTATTATTATTATTATTATTATCATAATCATTATCTCTATTATTCAATATGTTGTCTAAAAAGGCAAAGCCACTTCAAATTGATGGGAAATATCATTGGTTGTAACAGCATGCTCTAGATTATCACTAATAAGTTGAATAATTATTTCTTTTCGTTTTACAAGAACGTTTTGAAAAATAGGATCCCGAAGTATTGAAACATTTTAGGACGTTCAGTCTAATTTTAATTTTCTCTCTTTTTTCATAGGCCCGAATAATTTTGCTTAGTCTGGGAAACCCGAATTACAAACTAAACACGTTCGTATTAATGGGTGCGAGACAATTTCACACGATGTAGTTGTGCAGTCGACTTTATTAAATCAAGCAAAGAAATCAACGTAATTTCTAACCAACTTGCGACTTACTATTGTGCCAAAATTGCGTTGCTCACACATCTACATAGTCTCGGTCTCACCTGATTGGAATATGGCAAGGATGAAAGATTAGAAGGAAAGGATTAGAAACGAAAGGACATTTAAAAAAAACATATCCTAAGTTATAATCAATCGACATCATCATGAGTTAATACAAGTGAAAAACGTAATTTTATGCATTTTGATTTCATTAACAAAACAAACAAAAATTAACTCAGTATCGATGTGAATATAAATCATACGAAATGCTGTTTATAAAAAAAAAAATGATGAGGATTTTAATCGGTGTAAAAAAAAAAAAAGGATCTTAATCAGTTTTTTTAATATCACTTATAGCACAGATCAACATGGTCTAGATCTCGTCATTTCCTTGGTGTGTTTTTCTTTGAATTCTTTTCGCTTTTCACCTATTTCCCACGGACTCATCGCCATGATATGCAAAACCAATATTAATCTTATCTTTACGCATGTCATCTGTTGCCTCGCATGTTTGTAAAGTGATGTTCTATACCAAGATAATATGCCAAGAAAGGACCAAAAAAATAAAGTAATATCTTATCTTATCTGTTTCCCTCTCCACAGGCTGTTCTGAGAAAGTAGGTCTTGACCTTGGAAGACCTTGTCGGCGGTCGTCTCTGTGATTTTGTCAGTTTCGTCTTTTGAAGAGAGAGAGAGATCTGCCTGAAGGCGTGAAGCTTCTGCAGCAACAGCTTTAGATTTTACACTTGACTCGAGAGACCAGTCTCGCAGCAACCAACCAACCATGGATCCAAATGACCCCGATTTCCAGTACCTGGTCGTCGACCGTAAGAAGTTGATGAAGGAGCAGACCACCACCTTTGATGGCAAGAAGGCATGCTGGGTGCCCAATGCAGAGAAAGGCGGCTTCTGGGCTGCAGAGATCCAAAGCACGAAGGGTGAGGAGATCACTGTCAAAATCAACGACACCAGTGAGGTGAGTGCGACACACATACACACAAAACGTAATGGAGCCCTTACGCGTTCACTGTCCTGTTTCTTCTTTCTTCTTTCTTTATCAATAGCCTTTTTATGACCTTTCGGTGAAATATTTCAATCCTTGAGGCGGGCATACGCCTATTTCGTTGAATCCATCTGGTTCGGGCAAGCAGGAAATTACCTCATTGTTCCCTAGAAAAGTGGTGGGGCTGCCACCTCAGGGCCCCTTACCAGGGCCTGTGACCCATTGGTCTTGGATCTTCGTTTGATGCCTTACCAATATGGCTGTACCTGTATGGTATAGCCCTCCTTAAACCACTCAAGCCTCTCCACCTGAAACAATCCATGTTGAAAACTACATTTTCTTTAATAACTGCAGCTAAAATGACCTTTCTTTCTGATCCAGTTCCCTTTTACCATTACAGTGTAGGGCCAGCACTATGAAGCTGGATTTCTGTGGATCAAGATATTAAGCAAAGCAGGCGATCAACCCACTGTGATAAAATGACCTAAGAATGATATTTAAAAAATAACCCTTCATCTAAAAAATCGTCACGGGCATCATTTTTCTCACACTAAGATATTACAAATCTACTCTAAATATTCTATAAGTGAGTAAAATCATGATTTGTCAACCATGTCGATATCTTTGTTTATCTGTGTCCAGACCAAGACCTTCAAGAAGGACGACATCCAACAGATGAACCCCCCAAAGTTCGAGAAGATCAACGATATGGCTAACATGACCTACTTGAACGAGGCCTCTGTCCTGTATAACTTGAAATCTCGTTACGTATCTGGACTTATCTACGTATGTTTTTGCTATTCGTCGATAATAATTATACTTATTACTATTATTATTATCATTATTAATATTATTATCATTATTATTATTATTATTATTATCATTATTATTATTATTAGCATTCTTATTAGTATATAATACCATTATTGATATAAATTATCATCATTACCATCATCATTATTATTATCATCATAATCAATTATCATTATCATTATTATTATTGGATTCCACTTGTGACAACCTCTCATAAATAAAACTCTGGTTTAGATAACCTCATCTTCTGGTCCCCATTCTTTTTTTTTTCTTTTTAAAAAATCTCACCTTTTTTTGGTCAAAACTGGTAAAGATAAACATTTTTTTATGGTTGACAAATTTGTCTGATTCCTTCGTGTTTATCTTAAGCGGACTGCACTGTGTTGGAATTAACCGTATTATCTCCCTTTGCAGACCTACTCTGGCCTGTTCTGCGTAGCTGTGAACCCATACCGAAGACTTCCAATCTACACCCAGAAGGTCATCGATGTGTACAGAGGCAAGAGGAAGGCTGAGATGCCGCCCCATCTCTTCTCTGTCTCTGACAACGCCTACCAAAACATGTTGCAAGGTAAGAAACTGATAAACTGTGCTTTCTTTATCTTCCTGGTTTAACTTAAACACCCTTATGTCACGTGCTTTTTGTGTGTGTGTGTATAGATATATGTGAAATATATAAATGAATTATACATTGAAAAGCCAAACAGGCGAATGATACAATAACAACATTATATTTTAGCACAAGCGCTTTCGACATTCTCTCCAGTCAGGTACCGTAATTTATATTTATCTGTATATTATTGCGAGGCGTGACCTATTTCCCACTGCACTGCTCAAGGGCTCGTGCTAACACTGAAAAGAGACGGGGATTTTCTTTTGTTTCTATTTATCGTCATTAATACGATTCATTCTATTTAGCTTGGTGAGTTTTTAATAAGCGCGTTTAGTCAGTCTTCTACAATGATGAAAAGGAAAGAAAGTGTACCTGCATACACGCCAACGTACAGATACGAAAGTAAACACGGAATGGCCTGCTTGCTCCATTTCGTCTCATTCTTATCAGCGTTTCATCTCGGAGCTGTGGCCAAACATGGAATATGATATCAGATAGGAACGAAAAAGATAATAATGCTGGTATAGCATACAGCATGTGTAAAATGCATCAGTATACGACCGCTTCCCTGTCTTAGCCTTACGCCTCCAAATAGCATGAGCTACCTGGATAAAGAACTTTATTACTCATCACGAAAACGAATTTCTACTTCAACGAAGGAAGTAGTTTTTTTTATAGGATTGTACACAAACGGAGAGTGGGAAGGAGGGTTATGAGGAGTATCGTTAATTATATGCTTCGCTTTTTTCTTTCTTACAAAACAAATCATTTAGGTATAATAAAATGTTACAATCAAGTTCATTTTATTCACATATTCGCTCTTGCTTCAAAAATTGGGATCGTGCCATAGCGTATACAAGCGAGATCGTCTAACGTAAACAATTACCTTGCTCTATCATTTAAGGGGGGGGGGGGTTGTTTATGTAACACTTCAACCTACGTAAATCTAAGACTAACACATTGTATTTATACCCTTAAACTCACACGTACCTACTTTCCCCCCTTAATCTTGGGTTAAAGGAGTGCTTATCGTTACTGTCATAATGTGTGTCTACTTGAATTTATGCAAGGTCTGCAAAGGATCGTTGCTAGATTCACCTGGGATAGGTGGACCGTGTTCTGTTGCCATGGAAACGCGAGCTTGTATTTCGTTGCGAGGGGTATGTGTATACAGCGGTATTTTGGGAACGGAGGAACTTCATTGACAGGGGTGAAGGGAGGGGGGGGGTATTAGGGGGAGAGTGGTGATATCCAGGCTATTGCGAAATAAAGGTAATTTGGTTAACATGCCATGCCAAAGGTAATAACCAGGTAAAACGCTTGCAGCAGCAATTTATCTATCGGGTTAATCGTTGATAACTTATCGTTATATTTTTGTTTGTATTAACTCTGTGTGACGTGATGCCCAGAAGTAGGGGCATGAGTTTGTATAAATTAATGTGTACCTACTTTATTTCTCACCCAAAGCTAGGAAATTGATTATACTCGAGAATAACAGTATCATAACAGTAACACCACGTTATACCACCATCTCTGACACTGTCAAAGGTTAGCGTTATAAAAAGAATAATATTGTTATGAAAAATGGGTTTAGAGAACAAAAACAAAACATCCGCACCATGTCAGTTAGCGAGAATGATAGCGGTTTTAACGGGAGTCGTGTTACTGTACACAACCAAAGACTCTTTGATGCAATGCAGGTCGTAACGGTGATTTGATATCCAAAATATTTATGTTTGTCGTTTCTTTATAATTGATTTGTATTTTTCCTTTTTTCTCTCCTGCCAACAGATCGTGAGAACCAGTCTATGTTGATCACGTGAGTGAATTGATGAGTCATTACCTTCTAATGTCTTTTTCATTATTGAATGTTTTTATATTTTCTTGAAGACAATGATAATGGTTATGTCAATTTAGTTTTTATAGGCACCTGTTAAGCTGTTAAGTAACAATGATAAACTTAAGAAAGTTTTTGTTGTTGTTTAGATTAAGGCTGTATTCATTATCAACGTGAATGGTTTTAGGCGGTTTCGCAACTTGCATATTATGTCTTTGTTTTTTTTTGTTATTCGTTTTGCTTGTTGGTTGGTTTTGTCTTTGGGGGGAGGGGGGGGGTTGTGTTTTTGTGGGGTTTTTTTGTTTTGTCTTTGGGGGGGAGGGGGGGGGGGTTGTTGTGTTAATTTTTGTTTTATTTTGTTTTGTTCTGGTTTTGGTATTCATTTGTTTGTTTTTATTAGCACATTGCATCCTACGTAAGTAATTAGCCCCTATTTAGATACGTATCAAATTTGACAAATACATTAGTCTTTATTTGATTCTTGGATGTAAAACCAGTGGTGAATCTGGAGCAGGAAAAACCGAAAGTACGAAAAAGGTGATTGGCTACTTTGCTCACGTGGCCGCTGATTTGAACCGTGACCGGGATAAACCAAAACAAGAATGTCACACTCTCGTTGTAAGTCCGTGCATCATTTCGCACGTGCACATAGCATATTTCATGTCTTGCATTGGTTTTAGCGATATGCAAAATGCAAAATTGCGGTAGTCACAAATTACCATGTCCATATTTTATGATGCATTGAAATTGTGTGTTTTATTTTCGTGTCTTCATGATCTCTTTCAGCCTTTTTCAGTGTGTTGATCATATAATTAACGCTGGGAATGGTTGGCGTATATTCATCAGCTATTCATGAGCATACTATTATCATGCAATGAATGTCGTATCCTAACAGTTGCTTCATGCACAAATGTATCAAAACAATTATGTATCCACTTATGATTTCAAAGATGAGTAGTTAGGTTATATTGACAAACGATTTGTATCGCACAGTGGTGAGTCCGGAGCCGGAAAGACGGAGAACACGAAGAAAGTAATTATGTACTTTGCTAACGTTGCCGCCGGACAGAAGAAAAGCGACGCCGCTGAAGAAGAAGCTTCCAAAAAGGTGACCAGGATTTCATGACCTGAGAGTGATTCCCTCCCTTCCCTTGTTTTAGTACTACTGGTTGTTACCCCCCTTTCCCTATGTCACTAAAATAAATAATAAAATTTATTATTTTCCTATCCACCCCTTTACTTTACGAGCATGACATCTTATTACACGCCTAAGACTATAAAAACAACGATTTTTTTTCTTTAAGACAAAAAAAAAGAAGATAAATTTTAACACCAATTATGATGATATTCTCTTTTACCTTTTATCGATTATTTATAATTCCTTTCCCTTTTAGAGTAGCAGTAGAATCCTTGTCCTTTCCCATATTATATCTAACACGAAAACCTTTAAAAAAAATTATTTTAACCTTATGGCGCGAAACAGCATCTGGACTGACTCCAAACATCGAGGATTTTTATGCAACCAAATATTAAAATCTTATTTCCGAATTCGATTTATTAATTTCGTCTCAGGAAATCGTTAATTCATGCATGCTCTGTATGCAAAATATTTTTTATCAATAATCATACGTTCCAACCCTATTATTTTTCTTTTTTTTCCCTCCATTCAATCAATTATCTAAGCATCTTTTTTTTTAATGCATCTAAATTCTATTTTTAAACTTAATCTTATCGTTTTTATCATTTTGGAGCCAAACTAACCCTCTTGTTGCATGACTCTAACGTATTTTCATTGGTCAAACAACTTGACAAACTCTTTCCAGACGTATGGTTTCCGCTTGACATGGGAATACAAAACGCTAGATAGGTATAATATTATACATCAAATTGTTCAGTATTGGATGGAGAACACCAGAAAAGTAATCTATAAAAGAAAAGAAGAAGAGATAATTGAGAACATGAAGATAAAAGTAATGAGATGAGACGCGCCCACATAATGGCGATACGTCCGGAAAGAGTTAACTACCTTTGATTATACCTGTTATCTATACGCATGCTATTACATTATGCTATACATGTAGTAAGTAATTTGTACATATTTATATATATATATATATATCCGAAAGCTGTCAAGCTGTTACTAAAAGTAAGCAATAATTCTTTGCTCTGCTAAATTATGCAATGCCCATAGAATACAATATATCATAAGCATTGTGAATTCAAGTTGTCATAAAAGGAATGTCGTTATGTTATAAGCAGCACATTGATGCACGATATGATGTGACACACATTGTAATATAATCTGTATATATATATATATATATCAATTCATGGATTATTTGAAGTATGACTTGGAAATAGTTATATTATGTTATGTTTTGAATTATTCATTTTCACTAATTTTCTTTTTTTTTCTCCTGTTTTTCTTTCTTTTCTATTTTATGTTTGTCCGATTTTAAACCTCTGTTTTTAACCTTCTTTTCAACCTTTGTTTTATTTTTTGTATTATTTTCACTTTGTTCCCCTTTTCCTTTGT
>JARBEQ010242441.1:0-11856 GCA_030265355.1 Tritonia tetraquetra | reverse complement strand
AGTCTGTAGTGAAAAGTCTCCAAAAAAAATTAAATTTTTTAAAAATAAATTCATAGAAAGTTAAAGAAGGTATAAAAAAATAAATTGACTTACTTATTCTTGTTTTATAATTATTGGAGTCGTGTCTTCTCCCATATCCTCCTGAATTATTATTTGTTCTAATCTGTTTTTCTCTTTTATTAAATTACTCCTTTTTATTTCGAATCCACAACATTCATCTTTTTCATTTTGAAGCTTTAATTCAATATTTTTCACTTTATTCTTGAAACTAACTTTCTGTCTGGTTAATTTTAACCACTGTTGTCTTTTGAATGGATTATTAAAATCTTGTTTTGAAATATTTATTCTTTCATTTAAAATCTTTATCTCTTCTTTCTTTAGATTTATTTCTTTTTCTAATGATTCACTTTTAGCTTTACTTCTTAATATAGAAATATCTATCTTTTCTATCTGACTACACACCTTCACGAAATCACGTCTATACTGATCGAAAGCCATATTGATAACTGTTTATCCGTTGTCAAATTGAATCCAAGCAGTTGTTTATCCGTTGTCAAATTGAATCCAAGCAGTTGTTTATCCGTTGTCAAATTGAATCCAAGCAGATTTATATATAATAAAATGGAAGAGATATATTGCCTCAAATGCCGCCGACGAACTAGAACTAAAAACATTCAACAGGTAGATAATAGATTGAAAGGCGAATGCGTTATTTGTTCGTCAAAGAAAAATCGATTTGGAAGTGGTTGGACTGATTTACCTTTTGAATTCCATTTACCTGGATATAATTTCGCAGGCCCTGGAACCAATCTACACAAAAGACTAGATTCAAATGATAATCCTTTACCCCATTCAATTCCTATTAATGAATTAGATGAAATAGCAATGAAACACGATATCTGCTATAGAGATAATGAAAATAGAAAAGAGTGTGATAAAACTATGTTAAAAGAATTAAAAACAGCTAAAACTAAAGGTTTTAAAGAATGGTTAGATAGAAGATTAATAACTAATTTAATTGGTGCTAAACATACTTTAGGGTTAGGAATAGAAGATTGACAATTAGCCTCTGAATTACATAAGCCAATAAGAAAAAAATTCCCTAAGAGAAAGGTAGTAGTTTATTATATAGATGATACTTGGGCTATTGATTTAGCTGATATGCGCCAATTCTCAAAATAAAATAAACATATTAAATATCTATTAATGGTTATAGATATATTTAGTAAATTTGGTTGGATAGTTCCATTAAAAAATAAAACAGGAATAGAAGTATCTAAAGCATTTGAATTTATATTAAATAAAGGTAGAAAACCTAAAAAGATTTGGAGTGATTCAGGTAAGGAATTTTATAACAAATCATTCAAACAATTATTAGATAAAAATAATATAATTTTATATTCTACTCAAAATGAAGAGAAATCAACAGTAGTAGAAAGATGGATTAAAACAATGAAAAATAAAATCTATAAGCATTTCACATCAACTAACTCAAATAAATATAATGTATTAGATAATTTAATCATTCAACTATTAATATGTCACCAATAGAAGGAAGTAAAAAATCAAACGAAGAAGAAATATATAATAAAGTATTTAAAGAAGAACATTCACCATTGGAAAGCAAGTTCAATATTGGTGATAGAGTTAGAATAGTTAAATATAAAAATAAATTTGAAAAGGGATATACAACTAATTGGACTAGAGAGATATTTAAAATCGTTACGGTTTTACCTACTATTCCTTATAGATTTAAAAGGGGAAGAAGTATTAGGATCCTTCTACCAAGAAGAATTGCAACTATCCAAATTTAAATAATAAAAAATGGAAGTTAAAATTCAATCAAAATCTAGTCAATTAATTATAGCTTCATTTAAAGGATCAGAATATAACTTAAGATTTAACCCATCTATGTATTATAATTATCCACTAGAATTAGCTCTTCATTATATTTCTACTTATAATACTATTCCTAATTTAATTAATTCTAAAATAGATATTAGATATGTTGATAATAATGATAATGATACTATTAAAACTTTAGAAATTAATATTCCAACAGGAGCTTACGAAATAACAGATATTAATAATTTAATAGTTAATAATTTAAAAGCAAATGGATTAGAAGAAGATATATTTCTATTAGAACCAAATAATCAAACAGCAAAATCTATTATTAAAACAAAACCTCCTGTCTTTTGGGTCGAGATGAATGATGAATTAAAAAATATTCTAGGTTTTGAAGAAAATAGATTAAATAATCAAGAAAACATTTCAGAAAATAATGTTCAAATAACAAAAGTCAATTCTATCAATATAGAAGTAGATATAATCGAAGGTTCAACTGTTAATGGTTCTAAAAAGAATAGTATCTATTCTTTCTTTCCTAATGTTGGATTCGGTTATAAAATTATTAATAATATAAATAATCCAATATATCTTCCAGTTTTCACTAATCCAATTTCAAATATAAATATTAGAATAACAGACCAAGATGGTAATCTAATTAATAATCAAAATGAATTAATTGATTTAAGATTCCATCTAAGAGAAGCTTAAAATTAATCCTTTAAAAATGACTTATACTGGAATCAAAATTAATGTATCAGAGGGGCAGAAGAAAAGACTTAGAGAATCAAATGATAAAATAACTTTAATTTTTACTTATGATGATTTAATGACTGAAGGAAATGATATTTATCTTACTAATACTCAACTAAATAAAATTTAAAAAGCTATTGAAAATAAAAAAGGAGTTAAACTAGTTATCTCTAAAACACAACTAGAATATAATATTAAACATGGTGGATTTCTAGGTGCTTTAGCTGGTTTAGCTAGTAAAGTTTTACCTAGGATAGCTAGTAAAGTTTTACCTGCATTAGGAATTGGAGCTTTAACTGGTGCTGTATCAACTGGAGTATCTAAATTATTAGGTAATGGTTTATATCTTAAAAAAGGAGGTGTTTGTCAGATAGAACCTCATGGTGATGGAGTATATCTTAAACCTTATAAAGGAAATCTTAATTTAACTAGAGATGGATTTTACAATGGAGAAGGTTTATATCTTAAAAAAGGTGATGGAATATTTGATATTTTTAAATCAATACCTATTCTAGGTGCTTTATTTTAATATATAAATGGAGCCAATATTTTATAAAAGTTTATCAAATTTAGATATAAATAATATGATTAAGGATTCAAACTTTAAAGGATGTTTTATGAGAGATGAATTAAAGGATAAACCAAATAAAATAGAATCAGGTGTTTTAAATTTAGATACTTCAGATAATAATGGAACTCACTGGACTTGTTGGATAAAAATAAATAATCTAATATTATATTTCGATTCATATGGTTTAGTTCCACCAATAGAAATGTTAAATTATTTTAAGAAAGATAAAAGTTATAAAGGAGTATATTATTCTAATATGATAGTTCAACCAGATAATACTGTTATATGCGGTCATTTATGTGTTTATATGATTAATTCTAAACCTAAGACTTTAGAAGATTTTATTTTTTAAATAAATTATTTACTCTAAATTACTAAATTTTAAAATGGATAAAATAATAAAAGAAAATATAAGATTGAAAAAGAAATTATTTAATGATTCTATCAATGATAAAACTAGAGATTTTTACTATCAGATAGAATTAGAAAAACAACAACAACCAATAATAAATGCTATAAAAGAAGAAGGAGAAGAAAATAGAAAAGTTTTAAAAGAGTTAAAACCAACAGCATCTAATATTTTATCAATTTCACCAGGAGCAATCGGAGCTAAATATCTAGCTAAGAGTGAAGCAGATAATAAAAATCCTTTCTTAAGATTTAGTAATGATCGAGTTTATTTAAGAAATACTCCTATTAAATTTTTAGGTGATAATATAGTTATCCAAGATAGTATTATTCCTATGAGTGAAAATCTATATAAATTAATAGCTAGAGATAAAAATATTGATTATGAAAATTTAACCGAAGAAGAAAAAAATATATATTATAACCTAGTTAATGATTTAAATTTCTTTGATGGCAGTTTAGGCAGCGGAGGTTTTAGTAGTAAAGATTATAAAATATTTAAGAAAATTAGAGATGAACAAGTAATTGAAGGGCCTATTATAGAAGAATATGAAGGGAAAGGATTAATTAAAAATTCTGATTATTTATTAAAAAGATTAAAACTTTTACTATCGGCTAATAAAGCTGGTAATACTGGGGTTATAAATGAAATATCAGATATTCTAAAATATTTATATGAGACAAATACGATATCTAAAAATATATTTAAACAATTAATTAACCAAATTTTCTCTATATAAAATGTTGATTAAAAAAGGAGAATTATATAAGAAGAAGAAGAAAGGAGAAGGAATAATTGATTCTTTATTAACGGCTATATTTTCTGAAACAAGTAAAAAACTAGCTACTTCAGCAGCAGAAGCAGCGTTGAAAACAGCAGCTAATAAAGGAACAGAAAAAATAATTAATTCTATAGGAACAAAGCGACTCCCTGAATCGAATATCCCCCAACCAAAAATGAATAAAAAAAATTCTCATATTGAAAATATTTTCAAAGGTACATCAATTAAATTTATCAAATAATTACCTAATAAAATGGCAGAGACAAATTCGAAAGTAATCTTCGACATTAATGATTCCAATCTATATGAAGATGAAAGTATTAAAGAATTTGAATATTTCGAATTCTTCCCAGTTGATTCTAATAATAGAATAACTTAAATAAATCTGGTAATATAAATATAGTAATTCAACAACAGGATTTAATCACTCTTCCTAGTGAAGCTTATTTATATTTTGAAGGAGAACTAGCTAAGATAGCAGGTGATTTCACAAATGATGATAAGAATGATGTAGCACTGATTAATAATGCTATGATGTATCTATTTAGTAATATTTCTTATCTTATTAACGAACAAGAAGTAGAAAATATTAATAATCCTGGACAAAGTAGTACAATGATAGGTATGTTAAAATATTCTCCAGCCCAATCTGCTACAGAAGGTTTAAGTATGTGTTGGTTACCTGATAACGATTATAATGATGATAATCAAAATGATTCTATGACTCTAAGAAGTAATTTTTAAAAGTTTTCATTTAACATTCCTCTAAAACATATATTTGGATTTATGGAAGATTATAATAAAATTATCTATGGAGTAAAACAAGGATTAAGATTAAGAAGAATAATCAATAATGATTTTATTCAGGTTAAAGATGGAACAAATAAAGATGATTTTAAATTAAATCTAGATAAAGTATCTCTATTCATGCCTATTATTAAACCATCTCTAGAAGAAGAAAATAAACTTTATAAATCAATTGAAAATAAAACAGTTGTTGATATACTATTTAGAGGTAGATTTACACAAACTTATACACTTCTAGAAGGATCAAATAGATTAGATTGGAGTTTTCAAAATACAACAGGTAAACCTAAATATCTTATAGTTGGATTTCAAAAGGAATCGGAATTAAATAGTAAATCAAACTTCAGTAATCTAGAATTAGAAAATATTTATGTTGAATTAAATACTAGAAGATATCCTAATCAAGATTTAGAAATTAATTTCCCTGATAATAAATATTCTAGAATTTTTAAAGAAACATATGATTTTAAAAGAAAATATTATGATAGTAATGAAGCCACTAGTTTAAGTATATTAACTTTTAAAAATCTATTTCCAATCTTTGTTATTGACGTTTCCAAACATGAAGATATGTCAAATATCGATATTAAAGTAAAAGCTAAGTTTAATAAAGCACCAGGTGAAGCAGTAGTTGCTTATGCTACTTTGATTTCGGATGTTAATATGACTTTAGAATCAACAGGAAAACGGTTTAATATTATTAAGTAGAAAATGGATGATTTAATAATTGAAAATTTATCTAGTAATAAAAAAGTAACAAGACAAAATAATCCTGAATTATCTAATAGTATCAGAGGTATTATCGTTGGAAAATCTGGTTGTGGTAAAACTAATCTTTTAATGAATCTATTATTAAAAAATAATTTATTAGATTATAATAATTTAATGATATACGGTAAATCTTTATTTCAAGAAGAATATGAATTATTAAAAAGATTAGAAGAGTTTCCTAAAGATGTTGTTTATAAACTTTTTCAAGTTCAAAATAAATTAGAATTAAATAAAACTATTAATCATTTAAAATCTAATGGAATATATTCTCCTAATATAAATGTTACTTTCTTTGATAAAGATGAAGATATTTTAGACCCTAGAGATATATCTAGATTTAATAAAAATTTAATTATATTTGATGATGTTATAGGAGAAAAACAAAAAGTATGCGAAAACTATTATACTAGAGGAAGACATAGTAATATAGATTGTTTTTATATCTCCCAGAATTATTTTAAATTACCTAGACAGACTATAAGAGAAAATGCTAATCTAATTATTTTATTTCCTCAAGATAAAAGAAGTTTAAGTTTTATTCATCAAGACTGTGCCTGGGATGATTTTGACTATAATGATTTTAGAAGATTATGTAATAAAATTTGGAATGATGATTATGGTTTTTTAACTATTGACTTATCAAAGAAAAAAGAGAATGGTAAGTATAAAAATAAATTAACCCCTTTATTTTTTAAATTATATTTTATTTATAAAAAATGGATATATTTGGAAGGTATAATGTTACTATTTCTAAAGATAATACTGATTATATTATAAATGGTTCATCTAAAGGAGTGATAAATATGAATAATAATAAAATAACTAACTTGTCGAGTCCTACTGAAGATAATGATTCAACTACTAAATTATGTCGACCAACAAGCAACAGAAGCGTTAACTACTGCTAATGATAATCTTAGAACATTTTTAGATGGTGATATTCCCATGAGAGGAGATTTAAATATGAATAATAATAAAATAATTAATTCAGATGTTGCTACTAAAGAGTATGTTAATAATGAATCAAATATTCTTAAAGGATTGATAAATGATAGAATATTAAGAATTTATGATGGGAAATTAGAAGGAGCAGAAAGTACTACTCTTGATTTAATCGATAGTAAATATAATTTCTTCTTAATAGAATATGCTTTATATAATGGATTTAATAGTGGAATAGTTCCAATCAGAACTGGCAAATCTTATTTAACAGGATATTTAAATGGAATAATGAATTCTAATTTAAGAATGCAAATTGGAATAGTGGAAATAGATTATGATACTAATAGTAGAGTATTTACTCCTAGATTTGCTTATAAACATTCTGATGATTGGAAACTTATTAATTTTAGAAATAATTATAATACTTATTATATATCAAAAATTTATGTTTTATAAATGAATGAAAGAAAGATATCAGAGTTTAGTAATATAGAAAATTTTAGGAAAAAAGAAGTAAAAGAAGCTAAAGAATTAATTAAGAATGATATTAAAAAATCTAAAAAAATAATTGATGTTATAGAAATATTAGAAATATTATTATTAACTAGTTTGATATCTTCTTTATCAGCGATTATAAAACATCAACCGGAGATAACTATTTTAGCTGCTATATCTAGTTTCTTTAATGGTTTAAATATTGCTACTAAAATAAAAAATAGTAATGAAGAGAAAAAGTTAATAACTCTTAAACATAATAAAAAACAATTGAATATTAAAATATCTAAAGCCCTAGATGATGAATTAATGAATCATTCTGATTTTGAAAGTATTATTGATATGACTGATGATAACTAAACTAAAATTTATTTTCATTATAATTATTTATAAAGTATCTATGAAGATCTAGTAATAAAGAATATTTCTTTTTTTCTAATTTAGGTATGAGGTTTAAGTTACAAGATCGACAGACTATCATACGAGGAGCTTTAGACGACCATTGATGATCAACTACTTTTATTTTTTTTGTATTATCAAAAGTTGAATCGCAAAGATAGCAATTAGTTGCTGATAAATAAATATCATATAACTCATCATAATCTGGATAACTAATACCATGTTTAATCCAACCTTTAATTAATATATCTTTATGATTTTTTTCTCTCCAGAGTTTAAAACAATCACGACACTCTGGTCTTAGTTTATCTTTAGTTTGAGAATGTTTATGAAAGTTATCATTTGATTTAATCTGGAAACAACGAGAACAACTTTTATTTTTTATCATACTCATTTATTAGGATAGATTTTTTATTATATCTTTCTTTAATATAATTAGGATTCCTTTCGATAAACTCTTTATAGGCCTTTTTAAATCTATCAGGATGCCTTTGATAATAAGCTTTTTTATAAATTTTTTCACAGTTTTTACAACTACAACGATAACCACTTTTAGTAATTTTAGATATGTAGAAGTTATCTACTGATTTAACTGTTAAACATTTCGAGCACATTTTAGTGTCCATTTTATTATCTTAATTATTCATAAGGCCTAGTATTTATTCCATCATCATAGATATATCTTTTATCATCATATGGACTAATAGATATCTTTTTTACTTTATTCATAAACATCTCATGATTTTTAGAATTTAAACTATAGTTATTATTATAGAGTGTTTGATTATTGAATAAAGAATATTTAAAATCATCTGGTTTAATATCAGATTTAATAGTAGATTTAGAAACACCTTTTATTTTTATTTCTTTACCATAGGTATAGCATTTAGATTTTAAAGCTAAAAAATAATCCATCTTTTCACCTCCTAATTCATCTTTAAACTTTCCTATTACTTTTTTATTTTTATCTGAATATAGGAAGTGATCTATAGGATAATTAGAAGTATCAAATACTTTTGAGATAGATTCATTATTTAAATATAATGGATGATCCTTAGGAAATGGAGTATCTAAAGTTTTATTTTTTATATCTTCATAGATATTAGGAGTATTAATAGATAAAACCAAGGAATCCGTATCCTGATATAATATTTCTGTATTAGGCCAAACTTTATCTATAACATCATAGAAGAATTCATACATTAATAATTTAGATATATCTAATATAGCTTGTCCAAGATAAATAGGTTTATCTAGTTTAACTGTTCCTTTTCTAGATAGTATAGCTACTAAATCATCATTGAATATTACCGAATCTTTAAATTTAGGATTATTTATTTTCTTTTGTATTATTTTTTCATTATCGAATAATTTTACATCTGTTCTATCTCTAACGTTTTCCATTGTTTTTCCGAAGAAGGAGTTAATAGAATTCTTAAATAAATCTTTTTCGAAATCAGTTTTAGCTTTCTTTCTATTTTCAGTATTAAAATCTATATATGGTTTTAACCATGCTTCTTCAAATGATATAGTTCTATAAACTTTTTTAACTTTCATTCCTAAAGAAATATATTTTTTAAGTATTCTATGGTGAACTACATATTTATTCTTATCCTTTAAAGTTAACATTAATTTACTTTCTCCTAATGGTTTATCTCCTAATAATGATAATTGATAATCAGATAACATTTCTTTTGTTGGTTTGATATGTTCAGGAGCTAAAGGATATCTTCTTTTATCTTTATCAAAATATTCTAAATCACATTCAATTACACAACCTCTTCCTTCAGGAATATTTTTATAATAATTAGGATTACTTTCCCATTGAAAATCACCTACAGGTAAAGGTTGACTCATAGCCCATCCATAAAGATTAGTAGCATCTACATATAATAATTGATTAGATTCAACATATCTTCTTCCTAATATTCCTGAGAAACCTCCTCTTATTCCACTTTCAAATAGTAGAAACATCTTTATCATATAAGTTTTCTAATTCAACTTTAGTAAATCTTAATCCACATTGCCAAGTTAATCCAGGGTTGGTATAACAATAACATGGATCTATTTGATGATTAGTTAAATTAAATTTTCTATATTGTTCGAAAGCATCAGCTAATAATAAAACATCTGTCTTTAAATATATCCTATGATAATCCCATAGACTTTTACAATCATAATACTTCCATACTTCTTCAGCTTTTTTATATTCTTCTTCTGTTATATCAATTCTTTTTAAACTAGAATACCAAGGAGAAACTCTTTTATAGTTATACCATTTTAAAACATATTTATTATTAGTATTATATAATTTCTTATCTTGTTGAATAGATTTATTTTTAATAAAAGGTGGTAATTTTTTTTCTTTTAATCTTTCTATGGAATCAATATATTCATATGGATAAATCCCTTTTTGTTTTAATAATTCAGTATTATATTTTGTTTCCGTTTTACCAGTTTTTTCATTATAAAACATCATAGAATCTAATATAGGAAACTCTTTAATAGATTCAATTATTTTATCTAAACTACTACCTAAGAATTTATAAGAATCTAGAAATCTAAGTTTTAATTTAGCGTTGCCAAAATCTATAGATATATATTCTTCTGCTGTTCTAGCTAAAACTCTAACTTTATGAAACTTATCTTCATATCTCATTAATTCAGTTATTAGAAAATGGAAATCATAATTAGAACCGTTATGGAATAAAACAGGAATTATTTTAGTAGCTTTACCCTCCTTTGTATTGCAACTCTGGCAGCTAGCTCCTCTATATTTTCCATTTAGATGATTATGTTCTCTAACTTTATTTTCATCTAATTTCCTAGAACATATATAACATCTGTCAGAGTTTTGAAATTCTTCTTCTTCTTCTTTTGTTAATTTGGGTTTAGATTTTCTATTATATTTAAGTGATATATCATTATAGATAAGAATTAGTTTATCAACATATTCTTCTATAGCTTTATTTCCTGTATAAGTTATATATTCTGATTCTATTAAATCTGGATAATCAGAATGAAGATATAAACCAAAACTATTTACTTCTTGTTTTGCTATTTTATTTCCATCTTTAATTTGTTTATTAGTTGATTCGAAGTCAGAATATATAACAAAAGGTAGCCTGATCTTATAGTGATGATTACTAAATATAGTAAAATCTTCAGAGGACATTATCTGTTTAGCTGGTGTATGTTTTTCACATAGTTCTAAATGATTAGATAAAGCTTTATCAGTTCTACAAAGAGTTAGACATCTACGACATACTATTTTAGAATTATTATTACCCTTATCATACATATATTTATTTAATTTTTTTTATTAAAACATAATGAGTTAATCCTCCTTCTTCAATATATAATAAATCTATTACTTCTTTATTTTTATAATTTGAAATATATATAGGATATATAGATTTTTTAGTTAGATCATTTAATCCATAGATATTAATAGATAGAAAAGTATTTTGTTTTTCTATTTTAGGAATATCAGAGAGTGATACTGGATATTCTATTCCTTTCATATTTATTTCATCTAAATATTCTTTATATTTACTAGGTCTTTGGGGATCTTTATCAACAGGATATAACTTAGCTAATATGGAATAAAGAAAACATTTATTATCTTTATTTTTAATATTTATTAATGATGAAGATTTAAACTTTAGTGGTAAATAACTAGAACCATTTAATGATTTAAATTTATGAATTTTTATTATTCCGTTTAATATTTTTTCAAAAACAAAACCACTTCCTGCTAGTTGAACTTCAGCTATCCACTTATTAAATGCTTTTCTAACTTGACGATAGAAAGCAGTTAAATTATTTTCTGTTTTAATTATTGATGCTGGATGATTATAATATCTTTCTGTTGATAAATTATCAGTAGGTCTATTGAATAAACAATTAATAGACAATACTATTTTAACAGGATATTCTTTTATCTTGATGGCTTTAAAAATATCACTTATATTATCAGTATTAATATTTTTATGTTCGATTAAATCTTTGACTTTTTTGGTACTCATTTTATTAGGATAAATTTTAATAATAAACCTTTCTCCAATTTTATATCTCAGA
>JARBEQ010242430.1:0-11856 GCA_030265355.1 Tritonia tetraquetra | reverse complement strand
CCCCCCCCCCCCCCCCCCCCCCCCCCCCCCCCCCCCCCCCCCCCCCCCCCCCCCCCCCCCCCCCCCCCCCAATGGCGTTCTACACAAAGCATAGATATTAACACGCCATGAATAGAATGTCATAGAAACAACGTTTCTCTTCATTCTTTGTTAAAGGTTGTGTTCCAGCATTACTCTTAGATAATAAGCAGATCTCTACTTCCCAGATGTTTTATACCATTGGTAAGGAATGACTTGTGTCCGCCCACGACGCCAAAATGTTACCTGTTGATTGACAGGCCTACTCGAGGATTGAAAGGAAAAGTAGTCCCCCAAAATGTGGTATTTATTTGCACGTGAGTCATGTGTGAGTAACTCTGGTGGTAAACATGTCGTTCTGGTGTTCAAATGAAAACAGTATTGTATGTTAATGCGTGAAGGCTTGGCATGTTTATTACCTGTCCTTCACTGCATGACTAATACTGTTCTTTCACAAGGTGGCAACACTGGTGAGTCAACAGGAATACAACAATTTGGTGTTTTAAGTCCCACTATGTCTATCCAAAACCGTCCGGTGATGGCAATATTGCACGCTCCCATTCTTTATATTTTACACTTTCTTAGTGCACAGCAAAAATAAAAATGAACGATGTGACATAATAATAATAATATGCTGAAGTTCGACTCGCTGCATCTCACAGGTTGCGTGACTTGTAGAGTCCTTACTAAGCTATCACAGTCAATGATTTGGCGAGATTGGTACTCTTACTTTGAAATCTCATCATGCCTAATGCGTTGGTTTACTAATATATATTTTGTTGTTGTTATTTCATGTCTTCACTAATCTTTTATAAATTGCTTCATTGATTGATGCATTTATTGTGGATTTAGTCGTTTATGATTGATATTGCTTACATAACATATCGTGCACTGTAAGATTACTATTCGTTGTCAATTCATTTGTCTCAGACAGGCGTTATTGCAATGCGATTATGCAACTACTGGTTTAAACACGAAGTGGTGCAACAATTGTGAATGGACTGGGACGTATCTTCATTTTCGAATACGAATTTTAAAAAAATATATTATTATTCTATCTAGACCGATCTTTTTTTTCACTATCTGACGTTATACTCCTCCATCATAACTTCTATCTCGTTCATATATAAGAGTTCCTTTCACGTCACTTTACATCATTCAATCATCAAAAGTGTAAACATAAAAGCACATTTTCCCATTCAAAACAAAGCATTCTTGTGCAGATGCCTCAACACGTGCACCGGCCTTCCCAACATTCGTGGCACTGCTAATAAATAGCATCCATCCAGCTTTAAGGACCAAACACACTGGCTCCTGTCACGTCCTGCTCACGTCAAGCTGCCGATCCCCTACTAACAACACGACATGATCTAACCACGGCATATAATAGAGGCGTGGCCTAGCATTACATTTATCGTACAGGGCTAGGTTGAACATCAAAACATAATATTAGGAGGAAAGCGAATGCACCCTGTCCGTAAACCATTAAGTGAAGATTATATTATCTGCTTATCGGCAAATCATTCCGAATCTTGCATTCGGAATCGTAACGTACGCATGATGTGACCGAAGCCATTGTGACCAAGCCCTTAGAGATGTTGGGAAGCTGACACAACAGATTACTTTTGTAAACAGATCACAATGCCCATACATACACTCTCCTTAACACAGACATTATCAGAGCCAGTCTAAAGCCACGCCTTTTTCCTGCAAGGTGATACTCTTGACGTCTTAAAACACAGTCTAACGTGTGAAAATATTATAATGAGAGAGAGAGAGAGAGAGGGGGTGGGGTTATTCCATTAAGTAATAATTCCGTATCATCGCCTTGGTTTTCTTTGAAATTATCATCATCATCGTCATTATAATCAGTATCACCATCATCATCATCATCATCATCATCATCACCATTATTATCATCGTCATGATCACCACCACCAAGAACAACGTCATCATCATTATCATCGTCATCATCATCATTATCTTTATCATTGTCACCACCACCATTATCATTATTATCATCATAATCAGCAGCAGCATCACCACCACCACCACCATCATCATCATCATCGTCATCATCCTCTCATCGTCACCAGCATCATCATCACTTCCACTACCTTCATTACCATCATTATCATAATCATCATCATTATCATCACCTTACCTACAATATGATTAACTTATTCTAGAGGAATTTTCCAAAATGCATACGTGATTCATCATTTTGCTCTGCATCTCATTGACTTCTACCTGCGCCCATTTAACACTGTCTGATTCGTAATGACAAAACCATTCAATACAGGTGAAATCGTTGCATTGTCTGAGGGTCAAACGACACCCACAAAAAAAAACATCACAAATTTATCCACTACTATTCCAAGCAAGCTAGATAATCCACAGTCTCCCCTCCCTGGAGGGAGACAACTCCTCTTCCAAGTCACGTTCAGACTAAGTAAACCTTAGATGATGAAATAACAAACGCTGCAAAACCCAAGCAATAATGAGGCAATTCATGTAAACCAATATTTAACGGGGAAACTCCACCCTGTTGTTTCCAGGACATTCCAAGAATCTAGGTTCTGCGAGTGGGCATCTACATCACAATACATATTGTATCTCTTCGTCTAACAGACAGTTATTGGTTTTACGCCATTTGCAACTCATTACAGGTTATATCAAAAGCGGTATCTCCGGTTTATAGTTCATCTCCGAAAAGACTATGCGTAAAGAATCCATAGGTCGGGGTCAGAGCCTTAAAAACTTCTAGAAAGTTCCAAGAAAAAAATTCCCACGTTGCCGCAGAGATCGGAACCCATAATGTGTAGGTTTGTGCGTGTGCGTGTGTGTGTGTGCGTGAGTGTGTGTGTGTGTGTGTGTGTGTGTGTGTGTGTGTGTGTTTGTGAATAAGTCTATAGTGTTTCTAATCCAACAGCATCTAAAGCTAATATATATTAAGATATTAATTGGAAATGTGATGATAGTCTAACTTACGCGTTTAATCTTCTTGTTCAGACGCTGTTGTGACTAAATCGTTTTTAAATTGTTTCATTTTTAAATGTATGTCTCTAGCGGGTATGTTTTCTCCAAAGACCGTGTTAAAGAAAGTTATATTGTTGTTGTTTCTCTGTTTATGATTTGATCAAAGGCGCACAGAATAATTGGTTGAATAAACCAAGTCCCTGGTCAATAAGATGATAAATTGTGTTTCGGATATAGAGATGGCCGAAATAGAAAAAGATAGATTGGCAGGGATGTAGCTTGGCAGGCAGGGATGTAGCTTGGCAGGCAAGGATGTAGTTTGGTAGGCAGGGATGTAGTTTGGTAGGCAGGGATGTAGTTTGGTAGGCAATGATGTATTTTGGTAGGCAGGGATGTAGTTTGATAGGCAATGATGTAGTTTGGTAGGCAATGATGTAGTTTGGTAGATAATGATGTAGTTTGGTAGGCAGGGATGTAGTTTGGTAGGCAGGGATGTAGTTTGGTAGGCAAGGATATAGTTTGGTAGGCAATGATGTAGTTTGGTAGGCAGGCAAGGATGTAGTTTGGTAGGCAATGATGTAGTTTGGTAGGCAAGGATGTAGTTTGGTAGGCAGGGATGTAGTTTGGTAGGCAGGAATGTAGTTTGGTAGGCAGGGATGTAGTTTGGTAGGCAAGTGCAATAGTATGTAAGTAGGATGCTCTAAAAATGTATTTTTTTTAGTTGCACTCTCTTTTCAACACAGAAAGGTCATATTAAAGACGATTCAACAGAAGTCGAGAAGTCTCCACTTGAATCTCCATGCATGGCAAAACTCTGGCATGACCAGACAAAAAACATCCAGGACAAGGCGGGATCCAAACCTCAGCATCCAAAGGCAAGTGCCTTTACCACTGCGCTACAACGGACGCAATCAGTAGCATATTTGAGCCAATGAAAAGGAAAATAAAGTAGGGGATATAGAATAGTAATCACCAGTTAGGCAAATCTTGAACGCTCGTGTTGGGTAAAGAAGAAATAAGAGAAATAAAAGACGTATGAGACTGAACGCAAACATAAAGGAATGAATAGTGAGAAAATACAGAAATTGATGATGGAAATAAACCTTGAATCTCTTATCATTTTCTATCCTACCCTTCACCCAATAAATTGCAATAGTGAGAATAGACGGAAATTGATGATGGAAATAAACCTTGAATTTCTTATCATTTCCCCCGTACCATTCACCTAATAAATTCTCGTCACAATCCAATCTTGGATAGATGAATAAGTCATAAAGACGGAAATAGGCATTAGACGTCTATAATGTTTTACTTTACGATCGTGGATCATGTGCTGAAAATAAGTGTCGTTATTTCCGCCAAGGAAAGTATGCCAATAATATTTCTTGCAACAAAAGCATCCTCAGAATACCAAAGTGTTTAATTTGTGTTATGCAAATACCACACGTCCTCGACGATTTGAAAATATATTGAATTTTTGTTTTCTACTCTAGTCATTCATATTATTGATGCAAGACTTTCTATGCAACACAGAAGGTCCTTAGTGATGAAATCATTGATTTAAGTGAGGGGTCTTTTAAGTAGTCAGTGGGCAAATGCCATTTTAAAAGAATCGAGATTCGTTGTGCAAGGACCTCTATCTCCATGAGTAGTTGAATTAAGAATCTTTTCATTACGATAATTTAGTTTTGTTTTGTTACCCAAACCACATTATATCCACAAGAAGTGCCGTGGCCTGCTCCATGTCCTGCATTGCCTGACATAGAGCTGGAATAATTCTGGATCAGGTAGATAAGGCAAGCAAGTGATCAGTCCACTGTGCCCCAAACCTTGAATGGCACAATGAGCGTCACATTTTAAGGTGTTGCCCAAGTTTTAGCCATAACAATATTTACTGTTGCCTATAGTAAACTCATTAAAAAAACCCATCACATTCTACAAATCAATTTAACATTTCTCGCATTTTTGCTGCGTGCAGTAAAAATATAATTGTACACTATAGCATGAACGAAATTCGTTGAACACTTTTGTGCCACATTAGTTCGGTGGTGCGACGCGCCCCATCCATACTATCAAGCTATCGTTTGAAAACATTATAGAAATATAAAAAAGGTCTAAAGTTTAAAGTCTAACGCCCTTTTCAACACATAAAGGCCATATCAAAGGCCGTTCAACAGAACTTGAGAAGATTTCACGTGAATCTCCAGGGCAGAGCCTTGAAAACTCTGAAAGGTGCAGAAAAAAAATTCCGCACCCTCCGCGTCCAAAGTCTAGTGACTTGACCACTGAGCTAGGGATGCCGTCCAAAGTCTAGTGACTTGACCACTGAGCTAGGGATGCCGTCCAAAGTCTAGTGACTTGACCACTGAGCTAGGGATGCCCCCAACATTATACAGACATAGACGACCTGGTCCGAATTGTGTGCAGAAGGTCCTTGGTTTAAACCCCAGCCGCGACGTGGGGATTTTTCCTTTGGACTTTCTCGGATTTCACAGTGGGTTGATCACCTGCTTGGCTTAATATCTTGATCCAGAGAAACCCAGACTCATTGTGCTGGCCTTACACTGTAATGGTAAAAGGGAATTGGATAAGAAAGAAAGAATTTTCTCGGATTTGTATTGCTCTGAGCTTGTGGATTCCTTGTGGAATCAAGTCCTATCCGATATGGACTATGAATCGGAGCTCCTGCCTTTGGTATAAGGAGTTGCCAAGGGCGTAAAACTATCAACTTTAGACTTTTCTAAAGGCATCATCGAAGGTTGAAGATAAGCCTTGCTTTAGATCAAAACGTCTGAGGTGATTATTTACATCATAAGCGATAGCACATTATAAAGTGATAATAATAGTTTTTCCCCCTCCATCTTATTCACATTATGAATTTTAAAAATGGGAGAATTCGCCTCCTCAGTGCTTTCCCATAATAATAATATTTGTTTAGTTTTCGACAAGTTCGCCCATTTTTTTTGCTACAAGATGCTTCATATATACTCAGTGTGTTAGCCTTTGACTTGTAAGGAACATATCACTATACAGCGTATTTCTTTGTGTTTATCTGGCACGTCTGAAGTTTGCCAGACAAAAAGTTTCACGTCTGGGTTTAGAGATGCACCGAACTGACCTTTTATTCACAGTGAGATATCCAGAGGCGGATGGCATACGCCGTGTATTGTTTGTGTCGGCAATAGAGTATTTATTATAGCTGATTCTATCACTCATCTCTCATACTATCACTCATCTCTCATACTATTACTCATCTCTCATACTATTACTCATCTCTCATAATATCACTCATCTCTCATACTATCACTCATCTCTCATACTATTACTCATCTCTCATACTATCACTCATCTCTCATACTATTACTCATCTCTCATACTATCACTCATCTCTCATACTATCACTCATCTCTCATACTATCACTCATCTCTCATACTATTACTCATCTCTCATACTATCACTCATTCCTCATACACACATACACATATGTTGATCTGTTTGCTATTAGTGTTGGCTGCTCGGACATTGTCAAGCTCTGTTGTCGACGAACATTCAGAGAGATTAGAAATCAAACTTTTATCATTATAATTGAGTTACGAAAATTATTCTTTTTAAAAACACAACAAACAAACGGACAATAAAATACCCCAAAAAAACACCCACACCCACACACGCACAATACAAAACATGGAAATGAAGACAACCGAATAAAAAAGTGAATAAACTAAGAAAGGGGAGATAAAGAGAATGATATGAACCTTCCTCGCGGTACCCGCAACTTGAACCCTTCATTTCTTTGGGGGCGGAGTTGTTTTTGTTTAAGGAAAAGAACATACAGCACCCAGAAAACCATTTATTTTAGCAGGATGGATAGCGTGAGCTGAAATGACTGAGAGTGGAATAAGGGACACAAAATGTGTCTTAGCACGCAATCGTTGTCTGCCCCTCGTGACCTAGGCCGCAGCCAATCATAATCCGTTTTCTATTGGCCTGTCACTTCCGTTATGGATGGTTCTCCCTCTAGATCTATATTTGGCCGCAATAATTGAATGGTGTAATGTTTTCCAAGTCCTGCCTCTGTTGTGGATAACTTTTGGGAAGGGTGATTACAAATTCTTATTGAAAACTAAATTACAATCTTTCTCGGATAAAATGACATGAGAAAAGAAGGGGGGGGGGGGTGGCAGAGGGTAGGGAAGTCTTGTTGCTGGTAGTATTATTGTTACTGTTGTTGTTATGCTGGTTTTGTTGTTCTGTTTGTTTGTTGCTTTGATTTTCTTTTACATTATTCAGATGATCCTGTTTCCCCTCCTCTCCGCCTCTCTTTCTCTCCCAATAAATATCTATACATCTATCACTTCTTTATTGCTCTAATTCTCGTTTCTTTCTTTCTTTCACACAATACAATCAACACACACACACAAACACGCACTAATCATGTTATACCTAAGCTCTCAACCAATATTTCTTCAACCTCCTAGAACTCAATCCTCATTTTGTTCTTCTCGTCTGTTGTATCATCTTTTGTTTTGCCTCTCCTCTTCCTCTCCTCCTCTTATCCAGTCTCCCCCCCCCCCGCCCCCACACACACGTTTTCTGTTACATTCTCCCCACACACTCTATGATGAATAGAAGCCTTCCAGGTATCAGAATCTTTTAATAATTTGCTTTCAATTAAATGGGCCCACACAGCACCCTACTGAACTGGGATAAGAAGAACTGATTAAATCTGGATCTCTTATCCCTATCCTTCAACTACAGCATCCATCCAGTCGAGAAGGCTCGTCCATAATTGATTATACCGTCAATTGATTGAGTCCAAAGCAGTTTTGTTCAGCACCAATGCCAGAACCGATCCGGTCCGTGTCAACAATACAATGGCTGATATTGGTCTTTATGTAAAATGCTTTTGTCACGGGTCAAATTTGAATGTCATGGCCCATTTGCAAAATGGGAGTATCTGGTTTGATTGATGAGGGTCATTTCTCTAAATCATATATGAACTCAAAATGGTCATACAACATCACAACATTACTATTTTATTCATTTAAAAAGTGTCTTATTTGGAAGGGGAAAAAATAGGTTGAAGGGGGGACGTCGTTCTCCATGCCGGTTTATCTGTGACTTTTATTAGGAGTTAAGGTATTGTCAGTCCAGTCCACTCAAAAACGGTGTGTTGTTTTGTTTCTTCCTTCTCCCCATTTCCTATCAGTGGGCTTGAAAAACTCGGCAGCACCCATCTCCTCTCCATACAAGAACACATATAGCCAAACCATATTATAGTTTTAATACTGGGTTAATTGCCAGCTTGCTCCGGATTCTTCTCCAAGTTTTTGCTTTGTGCACAGCATAGAAGTGCGCATAAATAATAAGCCACAACGTAAAAGAAGGAGGATTGATGTGATAAAAAGAAAATAAAACATTTACATTATCTCAGACAGTGTTCGTTCTGTATCATTTCCTGTTATACCTTTCGGTGTGAGATAATAATGAATATAGTCTGGCCCCGAGAAAAGGACAAAATATGATTTTATCTTCACTTTGCCATTTTGCTTTTTTTTTTTGTCAACTCGTATAAAAGTAAAATGCGTTAATATCTTTAGATGGCAGCTTTGTACTTGATAACATTGCTTGTATAACACAGATTAGGAAATGTGTTAATGCTTGTTTAGTCTAACATTGCACAAACAGTGCTTATCAAGTAGTCGAGTGTAATGTTCAAATATAAACACCTTACCCATTGAGTGTTCCTATTCCTGCGCGGGGGAATGTGGGTAACATATGCATGATAAAACCAACTTTTACAGTTGACACTTCTTCGAATTACAGACGTGTTTTGAATACGTCTGAAACTATTGGTTCATGAATTAAGATTGTCGCTTATGATAATATCGAAAAACAACTTACCAACAAGATGAATTGCGAAGGCAAGGATGGACGAAAAAAACAGACGATAATTCCCCCAATGCATTTCGGGAAGGCATGGGTGGGCGAGGCTAGGGCGTGACCCGTCTTAATGACATGATGAATATCTGGAGAACAAAAAGAAAATAAATACGTATAGGAAAGGGGTTAAATGCGATTTATCGTAACATGATTAGTATTCGTGGTAAAGTATGATATGGTGGAGATCAGATGATGATGATGATGATGACCACGAAGACGATGAAAACACAGGTTAAACTGATGATGATTACTCTGACAACACGGGTATATCAATGATTTTAATGAATAGATTTAGCCTCCGTATCACGATTGTACAATAAATTGGCTCGCATAGCTTCGACAACCAACCGCAACGAAAAGGAGAGGGTTCATTCCTCCCGTTTACACGTTGTAGACTAATAATATTTTGTTTGTTTTTGTTTGATTGACACCCAATAAGACCACAGAGCAGTGCTGGGGCCCGCCCTATGTTCAATCATGAAAAGCACACAAGAGATAACTGCTATAAATGCAGGCACCCCGACCAATAGCTAATATCATGATTACAAAAAGTTAAGAGAAGACCAGAAACAATAAATAGATTACACAATCAAACAGACATATAAAGAGTTGTTTTTTTTCTTCAAGTTTACATTTTTACACAAACGGGTTATATTGATTGTAAAATGATGGCTGTGAAAAGAGAGTTATACATTTTTAGTCATCTTGTCCTTCAGCCTTTGATATGACCTTTAGGTGTTGAAAACGGCGTAAAAATTCAAACGTTTCTTCTAGCCGTCCCTTAACCATACCACCCAACAGAAAATCATATTTTGCATGATCTCCACAGTTAACTTATTTGTTTGTTTGATCGAACCCCATTAATACCGCAGAGCAGTGTTGGGGCCAACCCCATGCTCAGTCATGAAAGGCACACAAGATACCTGCCATAAATGCAGGCACCCCGACCACCAAACATGACTAAACACAGAGCCGGAATTGCTTTGGATCAAAGAGTTTCAGACAAGCAGGTGACCAGAGCTCACTGTGTCCATAACTCTTTACTAGCACCATGAGCAATACGCTGAGAAGTATTAATCAAATTCAGGCCAATTAACAAATTACTGTAGCCCTTGTGAGTACCCCCTCAGCTATTGATAAAAAAACTGGGAGATTCCACCACTCTGGGCACAGGTAGAACTTGTTGAAATCCCAAAATGCATCTCTATTGGTGACCAGTAACAGTTACCATCACTGTGCTTATGGAATGTAGAAACAGGTGAAGGGATGGGAGAAGGGTGAAAGAGATTTGTTTTAATGGAACGAGATCGTATCTGGAAATGTGATTAGAAATACTACTAAATCTAATCTTCTTTACAAACAAAACAATTCAAAGACAAAACTATGTTTTACATAACAATCCTTTACAATCTCATCATGACTCAGTAGTTTCAAAACAGGATTTCAAGAATAAAATTCATTATGAAAAGTGCAGGCCGAAATATTAACGATTTTTTTTTCTATGCTTGAACTATTAATGGCTTTTTTTGTTTTGAAATAAGAAACGCGCCCAATTGTAAACATTAAAATATGCAACGTTGAAATGTTAATGCAACGTTTTGACGACAACACAATAAATGGTCACACATGACAAAACCGTAACGACTTTAACAGGGAAAAGATAGACGGCCCACGACAGGGATATAATAACAACGGTAATGGAGTGTGTCTTTGGAAAAACCCATCACTCTTAACTAAACAATGGACGTTCTTGTATTAATACAAACATTGTCTAAATCAGACTAAAACACTGTTCACTCTAATTGATATTAATGTGAAAATGTTGCGTATTCGTAAAAAAAAATAATTTAAAAATAAATTAATGATGAATAATAAAAACAATTCCCGCGAAATGTTACGAGACTCGAAAGTCGCGAAATGTTACACGACACAGGGTATGACAAAACAGCATTTATTTGTAACCTCTGTATAAACCAATCGTATTAAGTGGACGTTAGTTGCTGTTGTGATGCTAATCCGAGCAATCACACTGATGCATTATTTATTCTGATTAGAACCAATGCGATGAATTCGTACCTATGTAAAAAAACAAAACAACAACAGCGAAATGATACACTGCACAACGCGTAAAAACGGTAAATATGTGAACCGTTCGATGAAATGTTGCTTTCAATAGTTGCATGGGAAGCCATTGTTCTATTTTTTTTTAACCAGGAAAAACCGAACAAATTTATAATTGAACTTTGATTCAGATAAGCGTAAACCTTTCACGACGTGTCCTATTTATTGACAGATATTATAATATCACCATCATTATAATATTTTTCCTCGTTATTAATAGCCTAATTTGTATTTTTGTTTTACATATTTTTGCTTTTCATAACCTCAGGCAACTTTCAAAGGGAGTAATTTTCGCTGTTGAGAGAGATACAAATCTTTTACGGAAATGATAGTGTTAGCTGTTATCGCCTAAATACTGGCTGCATTACTCCACGCATGAATAAGATCACAAAAACAATTTCTTGATTAAAACTTGTCCTTAATAATTGTCAATCATTAAAAAATAGAAATGTTTTGTGAGAAATGGACTTGCAAAAAAATTTGCCCGATAAATTATGAACCGAAACGTATCAAAACATACGCTGCGCTATCAAGAGGAGTAATAGAATATATCAATCAACTCAGTAGTAAATACGTAGTTACCTCCCATGCAATATTTTTCGCTTGCAGGCGCTTTTAAAATGTATCAATTGCGTTGCAATTAAAGGACTTTATAGAAAACGGAAAATAAACTTATTCTTTCTTTATCAATAACCTTTCAGTACCTTTCGGTGTAAGGTTTGTTTGTTTGATCGAACCCCATTAATACCGCACAAAGCAGTGTTGGGGCCAAACCCATGTTCAGCCATAAAAGA
>JARBEQ010242419.1:0-11856 GCA_030265355.1 Tritonia tetraquetra | reverse complement strand
ATACTATGTAATATGTCTCATGTAATGTATAATGTATTTATGACTGATTTATGATTGATTATATGTCCACCATTGTACAATGACAAAATGCCCAACAGGGATAAATAAAGATTATTATTTATTTTATTTATCTCGTAAAATTAAACACTCGAGTTTGCACCCCCTAAACAAATTTCATTCTCGGGCTACTGCGCACAGCGTTTGTTTTTATTCGCTCCCCTTACTAATTTGATTTGTTCCCAGCGATGCGGCGCTGATAAATCAGGTCATTGTTTGCAATTCCATGGGGCCGAGTAATTAAACAGTCAATCTATTATAATGGGGCGTCCGTGCGGAAGTACTGAAAACCCCGCACCATGTGTTAGGCCATTAGGGTCACATTGATAGAAATTGCGAAAAAGATCACCGTCGCCATCAATCTTATCTTGATCAATGATCATCATCATCATCATCATCATCATCATCACCAATACCACGTATCTCTCTCATCAGGACTTGTTGTTCATACTCTGTCTCCTTGTGACAGTTGTGTAGTCAATAGTTGGTGTCAATGTAACGACTAAAACAAATTTCCGAAAGGATGAATAAAGTTTATTATTATTATTATTATTATTATTATTATTATTATTATTATTATTATTATTATTATTATACCAATCATTCACTGTACACATGTACCCACGTATTCAATCACCGTTCGGATTTCTCAATGACTTTGCTGACCGTGTGAAAATGACAAACCACGTGATCCAAAAATATACAGCATAAATTCAATGTCTTTCTTTTCCTGCAAAAGCTTGAGATTCACTCTTCCATTGAAATACATAGCTATAAATACTTAATTGTAATGAAAACATCAAACGGTAGGCTAAAAACGGAAATTAATCAAAGAATCAGCAAGGAGGTTTAAGGTCCATTCTGCCATTCTGTTATAGAAGGGGGGAAAATGTAATTGAAACAAAAATAGCTATTATTTATATAGTATATTTTTTGCTAACATATTTTATAGAATAAAAGGTCGAGCAAGTTTACTTGCCATATTCGTACCTTCAATTAACTTTTTGATGAAATAGCCATATTGACATGGATTCGTCCCACCCTTTACATTGTAATTTAGTGAAATCTTCTAGAAGTAAGAGATTGATATCTATAAAGGCAAGAAGTGAAAGGCATCGAAAGTCTTTTTTGCCTCATGGCACTCGCCTCTTGAATAAACGCATTTTTTTCAGTTTTAGTCATCTTACTTTCCTAACCACCCACGCATCTGTTTAGAAATAAGATGAAATAGATAAACGTAGATAAATGTACTATTATGTCTATAGCTGTGATATGAGATTGGCCTTTTAATTTCTCATATATCATTTCATATAATATGCCATTTTCACTTTGGAGCTATGTTTACATTTCTAAAAAAATAAAAAATTCAATGACTTTGTCTACTATCTTATATAAATCAGTTTGTATACAGTTGTGAATGAATTCACTATCAATATCGTGACTTCGTTTGTAATATTATTTATTGTGTATTCATTTCCATATATCAAAGTTGGACAATAAATTGAGTTAGAAATTGACATTTTTGTATTGGTTGTTAGCTCTTACCAGGTCTTGTGACCTCTTGGTCTGGATCTTCATTTGAGGCCTTTCCAATATGGTTGTACCTGTTTGGTAAAGCCCTCAAAATCATGAGACCACTCAAGCCTCTCCACCACAACAAGGTGGAGAGGATTTATATCTATGTGCGTGGTGGTTATGTGGCCATCGCCCCAATTTCATTAGCGTGAAGGGGACAAATGACAGCTTATCGCTTTCTGGATAGGACCCTGGTCTATTGCAGCTACTTTCCCAATAGCAGTCAGGAGCGTAACCAGACCAACTACCTACTTGTCTATCTGTGACTCAAACAAAAAGAATATGTATTCTATATATAGCACAGTTAATTGAATCTATGTAAAGGTCTAATCATGCTCCTTGGATGAGGGCAAAATATCGATACATACTTCCCATCAAAGTGTGGATTAATCTCAATGACTTTTTACTAATCAGATACCACAGCGTATTATATTTGGCACAATGACCATTCTTGATGAAAGGTTCCACAAATAGAAACAGAATGACAAGCAACTCATTCATAACTTATAAGGAAAATAGTTGATTAATTTTATTACAAAATAATAGAACATTCATTAGAAATTGAATCAAATTCTTATTTAAACAGTTAAACATAAATGTAGTACCATACCAAGGTACACCAATAGGCATGGAAGATATGAAAGAAAAAAAAAGAGTTGTTATTTATTTCAGCCATTTCCTATCAATAGTGATCTGGACAATTTGTAAGTAACACAATTCACTACAGTCTGCTTAAGATGAACCTTGGGGACCAGACAAAAAGTTTATCTTAAGCAAGGTTTATCTTATCCAGATATCAAGGGGAATAAGCATTCAAAGCTACCAGAAATAATTTATTCAGTTATGGAATGAAAAGTGATAGCATGCCTAGTCTTATGCTAGCCAATCAGAAAATACGATTCCCCTGCTGGTCCCAATTACAGCAATTCTAAACTAGCTCCAGAGTGGCTGCTTGTAAACAAATAGACACTTGCATGGCCTGAAGTACAAATTATGGGGAGTGAGAGCTAGTGACGTGAATGGCTGAAATTTGAGATTGATTAGTTTATCTTAAGTGGAAACAACACTGACAGAGTTTATTTTAAAGATTTTACAATACCAATGATTGTCAAGAATAAAATCAGGACAGCGTTAAGAGTTTATCTCAAATTAAGTTTAAGAGAGGTTATCTTAAGGAGACTGCAATTTTAAAGATTTTAAAATACTAATAATTGTCAAGAATAAAATCAGGACTGGGTTAAGAGTTTATCTCAAACTATATATAGTTTAGTTTAAGAGAGGTTATCTTAAGGAGACTGCAGTGTACAAAGCTTTGAATGAGACGAGACAAGGCACCCAAGGCAAATGTACCCCTGAACCAAAATGAGATATTGATATCAATGCACAAAATGACAAAATAATTGCTAAACATTTTTATTGACAACCAAACCAAATCAATGATAAAAAAGAATGTTTTCTAACACAATGTTTAGAATAAGATGGCCAGGGAAAAAAAAAACAAAGTGGCCCAACAGAGAAAATAGGACTCTGAAGATGCCGTTGTCTGTCAATTCTGATGAGAAAAACACCTACAAAAATAGAAAGCCAACCCTTGTAAAATCTTTCAACAGACTAAACATGATTTCAACATGAGCATCACCTTCATTATATAGTCAGTGACCTTCACATTGAATGCTAGGGGTCCAGGGTCATTGAATGCAAAATTTGTTATTTCTTTTTACATGTTAAGGTCACCAAACACTCCTGAGCTGTCATTGGTCAAACATAAAAAGGAACATTTATTCAGAACTCATTCACCATTCTTTCTAGTCACACAGCAACATATCCTCACTGTAATTCTCTACAAATGCTTAAGTCGGCTGAGTAAAATTTTACAGGAGAGGCAAAATACTAATTATTCTATAATGGTCTACATCATCACACTTTAAGCAGAGGACCTACGTTTGTATGTGCTTTATCCTTGACCTAAGCCAGGCGTGTCCAAAGGCCAGCCCGGGGGTCAATTGCTGCCAGTGTTCAAATTTCCACCATCCCTCAGCTCTGTGGCCCTCAATACTTTGTACTTCATTTTCATTGAATGTAATAGTTCCAGGAATGCCAGGATGAATCGTCACCTCAACAAATCGGGCCCTCTTTGAAAAAAGTTTGGACCCCCCTGACCTAAGCATTCATAGAGCTGTGACCAAATGAAAGTCTTGTTTAAGCAGATGATTAATAACTTATTTTCTATTTGTAGGAGTCTGGACACATCACATGTAACGTGAGGAATACCCTTCTAAGCCGAAAAAAGGGAAAAATGTGTTTTCAAAAACTCCTGACGTACCGGATATGCATTTAGAGAATTACACTGACGATGTGTAAAGTAAAACGTGGCATTAAAAAAATCAATACATTCATATGTGAAACATTCTGGCAAGTTAAAAACTGCTAGCATTCACTGAATATGTTAATGTTAATAATATTATACATTTTTTTTTGTAGAGAAAACTTGATTTAGGTTCCTTGTAATGAAGAACCATCAAGGTATCTGTTAAATAAAAGGAATCTTTGGAAAACATATATTCTTATTTTTGGGTGTAAACACACCTCATTCATTAGCTGTTGCCTTCAGATTTACCATTTTCAATGTATAAGAATACAAGAATACATAATAGCAAAACAAAATATCTTTTCCTTATGTGTTTATTCAAAAAGTGCACTTGCTAATGACAAATTTAACTGCCCTAAACTGAAATCTCAAGCAAGTTGATTTTTCATCCACACACTGTCAAATACAGATGATTGAATGTCATACAAAGTAAAGCAAAATGCAGTCAACCAGTACGTATGTAGGTAGAACTACTGAGTCACGTTAAATCAAGCACACTGGCTAACTGCATTCATGTGACATCAACGGGGTAATACTATATCAAAGTGATATGTAGACGTATCAAGAATTCAAGTACAGTAGTTTTCATGAGAGTGCCCTCCATCTGAGTGCCTGTTTTGCCTGAGTGCCCTCTTTTTAGAAGAAAAAAAAAATTTGTATCAAAATCGTCACTTTGTATGCCCGCCAACTAAATTGCTCTGCCACCTGAGTGCCTGGTATCTCGGCGCCTCGTCAACAAAATAGGAAAGAAATGCAAACTAAATATTAATAAATTTAGTCGGATCACTTGTCTTGAGTTTACAAACACGTTGTAACTCATCGCCAGTGTTCATTGGATAATTAGCATCACACCTTTGTTGCCATGAATAGCTTTTATGGCCCTAGACTAACAAATAAACAACAAAAATTAACCAATAAAACATGTCCACCGGTCACTTTCGGGGTTTCAAAGAATATCAAAGGTCTTATGGACCTCACAGAGCAATGTCGCCTGTGTGGCCACTCTACCTGAGTGCCTGGTTACGCTGCTTCCCGATCACCGGGCACTTTGGCAGAAACTACTTTACAATTATTGCTATACACTACAAAAAAATTTTGAGCTTCAGAGCATCTTGGCTAGTACTTTCATATTCATATTAATCATTCTACGCATTGAAATGTTCTTGTGTATAGTGAATTTGTGATATTAATTCAAACCTTGTTGCAAAATTATCAGCAAACTTAGTGGAGTGAACAATACACTACACATATGAGTCACAACTTTTACACAGTCAATGCTGACACCAATATTATCAGCAAACAATGTATCACAATAATATTTGCTGGTAACAAACAATAGTATCCTCTAAAATTATAAAACGAAACAATTCCACCAACTTAATGTCCTTCGGTATGGGCTGCAAACGCGATAGCAAATTCCATTGATTTTCTCCTTTTGAAGTACCAAAATCTACACCTCCCTTTTTGGCATGAGCAAACTGCACACAGACAATAAACACTTATTTTAGATCTTCTACAATTAGGACACATCACAAAATTTTGACCTTTTTCATACAAAATTTCAATTATTATATGTACTCCTAAGAGAAATATACTTTTAATACTATATATATCACACCTGGAAATGAGCACACAAACAAACACACAAATCTAATAATATCATAATATATGTTTTATTGAATAAAAACTGCAATGGTTGTTATGAAATATATTTAGCCTATTATGGTGAACAATCCGACAAGAACAAGGTCAAATATTATAAAACTTGATTGCAAACTATGACAATAAATAACTACAAAATGGAAATCAAGCCATATAAATTTAAAGGTAATTACAAGCTGCAATCATCAATAAGTTAAAAAGATAATTACAACTTACAATCATCAGAAAAAAAAAGCTGTGTGAAGATTAGTTTGGGTTGTTAATTTTTACAAAAATAAATGTACCTGGTACTTTAAAAAACCTAACATATACGACGAGCTCATTTCCTGATCTCAGGACAAATACAATTAAAAGAAACTTATTCTAATAACTCAGTGTGAGTCATATCCAGTTTGTTATATTTATGTCTATCTACTTATCAACAGGTATTATCATTTTGCTCCTTACAACTAAATAACTATGAAGATCATTTGTCACACCTCTGTCCCGGTACAAACATTTTTGTCATGCTTGTCCACATCAGAAATATTACTTTTTTTCACATTGCATTTCTTCACTGGTAAATGCAAATTCTTATCCATTTCATGACTTCCTGGCCTCTTCAAGCTGTCCGTGCGACCTTTCACCCTTGCTACACTATGGGGGTTGTTTTTAGTCTCTAGGAAATTATTGATAAAAGATGGAGGGTATTTGTCTTTATTCTTATGTCTCACCCTTTTTCTGATACATATAATGATTAAGAAGATAAGAAGAAGGGAGAAAATTGACACAGGGACATAGAATGATGGTAAATAAAACATTGACGATGACTGACTGCCGTTAGATGTTTGGAATACAAGGTGAACAAGCTGCATGTTGGTGCCATTGTGAGAATTAGGGGAGATATTTGAAAACTTATCATTCCAGCTGCGAGGCTGGGATCTGTTTGCTTCCCTTATCTCTCTTACTCTGTATGACTTAGTTCTAAGCTTATGAGCCCAAGAAACAGTCTTTTTGACAGAAGAATATTCATTCAAATGACGTGTATGAGGTGATCTCCTCTGACGATACTTAGACATATCGGATATGCCGATGGTGTAGACAACTTGGAGGTACCACTCATGGCCAGAATCCACCTGAAGAATAAATCCAAGTTTTGGAATGTTTTGCAATTCACAATCAAAATCTTTCGTTCTTTATCATAACCTTTTTCGTACCTTTCGGTGTAAGATACAATCAAAATAATTCTAAAATTCACATTTAAAAAACAAAACATACAAAAAAACAAAAAACACAACAAACAAACAACCCCAAATACAGTTTTGTCATTAAAATCTTTTGATACAAATTATTTGAAAATATTTAATCATCAAGCCGCCTGATCTTCTGAGGCCCAACCATATAGATTGCTTTACATTATAGTGTCTTCCTTTTAGTCAAAGAAAAGACAATCCACAATTTCATCATAAAGGATTTTAATAATGGTTACAAAGAGAGCGTGAGATTAATGGTGTACACTCCTATCTATAATACCATTACCTAGGTATTTTTTCTTAATAGATATTAATTTCCTATCCCGTCTGACAGTAAGACATTCAAATTTAGAGGTAAATCTCTGGAACAAAACCGAGAGGCATAAAACAATGGATCTTTAAACTCATATACAGGAAAGTTATCCATACATGTAGCATATTTAAAATTCTTTAAAAATCTTGTATTACATTGTAAATATAGATAATTGTAAAATGCAAAAACTGATGTAATGACTCACCTTGTACAATGGATCAACATCCAAGGCAAACCCATCAACCCCTGGCATGTCTCGTACGGCTGAGTATTGTAAATCTTGTGCTGCCAATACTGCATTGAATGGAACGTGCTGGAAATGAGTGTCCTGGTCCTCTGGACTCTCACCATCCTACAAATGAGAGGACAAGGAAATTGTTAGATTTTTTTTGCAGATGTTTTCAAGTAAACCATATTATCAACACATTCAAACATTCCAAGTAATATTTGACATGGCAGTGCCAGGGAAAATATCCAGAGGAATAGAATAGGTACCTAGAAAGAAAGGGAGGGATAATACCAAGAAAGACAAGCAGAAGCTATGACTCCTGAGGATGCCCTTGACAGAAAATGATGGAAGAGAATTCAGGCCGCTGAGGTTATGTAAATTTGCCTCTTCATTGCTGAGGCAGCAAATTAAGGGTTTCAAATCCGGATATCATGAGAAAGGAAGTGTTAGTGATGCAAACCGATCATGTTTATAGATTCAATGTGATAAAATAAAATCATGCATGGAACCCAAAAATCTTTTCGCTATAAGCCTGTTTTTTGCTATATCACAATGAAAAATTTCACTGTGAGCAGTACACTTTACATAACAAAAAACCTGGACCAAAAATTCCTTTTGCTATAATGCTAGTTTGGTTATATGCATGTTTGTTGTATCTGTGATAGAGTGTATGTGAAAATAACAAACCTTAAAACAATGCTTGAACTTGAAAATAAAGCTTAAAAAGAAATGAATGCCTCATAGATGATAGCTTATTAAATCAAGATGCATAACTAAGAGTACCAGCTAAAACCCCTGGGTGAACATAGAGCATACATAGAGAGAATAAAGTGCTTTCAAAATTGTGCCAAGCAGAAGAGAATAATGAGCCAGTTCGCAGCATAATCAAGTTTCATGGTCCTTCAGTTGCCAGCACAACACAATGAGCATTCAGATGTGATCTGTGTAACAAGGACTAACAATGATCAGGCTTTCCCATTCCTCTGACCAATTATCATTTTTTGTTCAACTTTCATTTTCATTGTTTCTTACCAAAATGAGAAATCTATACAACAGCTTAGTGGAAGGCTGCAGACATCCATACTGAGGTCCTTCTCCATACATTTCTCCCGTGGGGTCAAAGGTTGGGACATAACCATCACGACCTGAATAGTTTTCAAGAAATTCAATCATCACTTTAATAGACTTACATTTATTGGACTATTTAATGATTAAGTACTGAAATCAACTTTTTTGGTTTTCTGGCACTTATAACATTTTCATACAGTACCTTGATTCATATGTTTCCTTTGTTGACTAATTGTTCATTTCTTTCATGAACTTGTCCATTTTTAAAAATATAGCGTTGAGTCTTAAAATGAACAAAATAATATCTATGTCTTTATCAAAGGCACCTGTTACTATTACAAATAAAAAAAAGATGTATTCTGTTTTCCATATTTCAAATCATTAATAAAATTTACCTGTTCATTAAAAAAGATTTTTACAAAATCTTTGACAAGATTCAGAGAACATGAGTCACATTACAGCTGTTAGATATCAACACATTATGTTAGAGTAGGCCTAAATGGATGGTGGTTTTTAGTCATATTTATACCCCTAACAATCTAAGATTTCAGAAAATACCAAAAGTATTATAACAAATATTTCACACATCTCATTCACAAGAGAATGACATTCAAGAAGTTTGTTTAAAATTTGACATATAGCATCATAATATTCACCTGTGCACAGGAAAACTTTATCAAGGGCGAGTCTGTACCCATCTTTCAGGTCCTGATCTGGATGCCAAAGGACTCTGCCATACAATCTTTGACCTGGAAATATCAGTAATCAAAGTTTTTAAGTTGGAAGTTTTACACTTGATTCGACAGAGAAAGGTCATATCAAAGGTGGTATCAGTCATCAAAACTAATACACCAACAAAGATAATATACAGACATGACGTCCCACCTTGCTCGAGGAAGAACAAATTGGATACATATGACACCAAAAGCAAAGTAAATCTGTAAGGACCAATATGCCAGAATGTCTTTGGTTTAGAATAATAACAACTTTTCGACCATTTACACAAATGGAATGAAATCTTCTTGTTGTTTTTTTCTTTTAATCCTCCATGTTGTTATAGTCTTGCCAGTTTTGGTGTAAATGTATTCAGCTGTACAGACATAGATAGAGAGAAAATAGAAAACTGTATTTGAAAAAATCATTATTCATTAATTTTTTAATGATTTTAAAAACATCATTATTTATGAAACCTGACACCAAAAGGTGAAAAAGGAATTGGTAAAGAAAGATTATTCACAAAACAAACCTTTAGAGAAAGCGCCATTAAAATCCCATTCACTCTCCCTCCCTTCCTGCATTCCAGGTGATGACAGGAACATGCCCAGGCTATTCCCCACTTGGAACTCGGTGTTCAGCGAATACAAGACAGGAACGGGACGGTTGGTTTGCTGGAACGAGATGGGAATCTCAAACCTGGAGGGGGAAACACAAAGATGGAATATAACTCCATTGAACTGTCACCAAATACAATGATGACAAGATGTGAGTGTGGGTGTGTATTGCTGTGGGTGTGTATTGCTGTGGGTGTGTATTGCTGTGGGTGTGTATTGCTGTGGGTGTGTATTGCTGTGAGTGTGTATTGCTGTGGGTGTGTATTGCTGTGGGTGTGTATTGCTGTGAGTGAGTATTGTTACTCTACATATTAGTTATTTCCATCTCCATCCCTTTTCTGTAACGACGTTGTTTTGTACTGTCGTACAAAGCAAGTAACACGTGTCTCATTACTATTTAGTGTATCTGTTGTATATAGGGTCATCACCAATCAACATTGTAAACTCTGAGGGTGGATTATGGTATGTCTTTTAAAAAGAATGATGATTGTTAAGCATTAGCTTGATTCTTCTTCTTCTTCTTCTACAGGTCTACGCATATTATTGTGTGGGGTCACTGGTACATGTTCCTATTCTCTATTCCCTTCTATTCTCAGCCATAGTCTCCTCTAATCCTGCTGTTTTCATGTCTCCATTTAAGCAATCCTGTAGCCTTGTTCTTGGTCTACCCTACCCTGAAGCATTAGCTTGATTCAATTTACATATGTAATGAAAAGTAGGCTAATGAAAATATCTGGAAGGGTCTTGGAGTCAATAATGTTATAGAGACAAGAAGAGAAGTAAGATTAACATTGTACGGACACATATAAACACATATAAACACATATAAACAAAGGAAGATGACAGTGAAGTGAATAAGAAGGTCAACATGGTAGTTTTGGGAAAAGACCCTGACAAAGACCTAGAAAAAAATGGATGGAAGATATTTGAAGAGAGAAGCAAAAGCTGCACCTGGCTCTTGAGGATGCCCTCCACAAAAAATTCAAGTGAATGAGAACTTGGGCCTCTGAACACACCTAATGGGAAAAGGCAAGGAAGGAAGAGAGAGAGAGAGAGAGAGAGAGAGAGAGAGAGAGAGAGAGAGAGAGAGAGAGAGAGAGAGGTAGAGATAGAGAGAAAGAGAGAAAGAGATAGAGATAGAGAGAGAGATATATATATAGATAGAGACACCGTGAACAAAGAATCCTAAAAGAAAGTAACATGACCACCAAGAGAATTTGACAGGAAGTCGTGACGTGACGAGGGCGTGTGCCAGGAAATGGCAGGGGTTAATCTTCATCCGGGCGACACTGGGGTCAACGAGGTGACAAAGGTCGAGGCGGGTACTAAAAATAACTTGAAACATGCCTACAGTAATATATTTTTCCCAACTGCACATAAATCATTTTAAGAAACAGCAACAAATAAAAACAACCCAAAGAATCTGTAGAGAAAATGCTGACGTCAGCAAACATTACGATATGATAAAAACATGATACAGTGAAACCCCGTTATAACGCCAACCCTGGGACCACTAGGAAAGTTGGCTTTATAAATAGAACGGTATTATTTTTAAAAAGAACAATGATCCGTATGACAAAAAGTGGGCGATAATGGCTGTTTAACGGGGGGTGGTTTAACCAGGTTTTACTGTATTCGATAGTGTCGTTCGAAATGTGGCCACAACCTGATTTACTTCATCACAACATGGGCAGCCCCAATATGTTTTTAAATTTTTTTTATAGTATAGTATGTTTGACTTCATCATTCGTAAACATTGCTTCTTCACTCCCCCTATTTCTATGATATGCGCCTTGAGTTATTAATAAGGTGCTCAAGAAATAAACTTTAATATTATTTCATTATCAAAATGGTCGTTTTTAATTTATTTCCTTTCCCCTCTATTCAGCTACACCACAGATACCATTGCCAACCAGCTACACCTCAGCTATCATTGCCAACCAACTACACCACAGATACCATTGCCAACCAGCTACACCCCAGCTATCATTGCCAACCAGCTACACCACAGATACCATTGC